>PISX010017969.1:6688-42059 GCA_004024625.1 Mellivora capensis | reverse complement strand
CAGCAATGGCCACGGTCGCCAAACTGTGGAAAGAACCAAGATGCCCTTCAACAGACGAATGGATAAAGAAGATGTGGTCCATATACACTATGGAGTATTATGCCTCCATCAGAAAGGATGAATACCCGACTTTTGTAGCAACATGGACGGGACTGGAAGAGATTATGCTGAGTGAAATAAGTCAAGCAGAGAGAGTCAGCTATCATATGGTTTCACTTATTTGTGGAGCATAACATATAACACGGAGGACATGGGGAGATGGAGAGGAGAAAGGAGTTGAGGAAAATTGGGGGGGAGATGAACCATGAGAGACCATGGACTCTGAAACATAACCTGAGGGTTTTGAAGGGGCGGGGGGTGGGAGGTTGGGGGAGCCTGGTGGTGGGTATTGTGGAGGGCACGCATTGCATGCATAGTAAAACTATGAATTCTGTTACGCTGAAAAGAAAAAAAAAAAACACACAAAAAAAACACACAAAAAAACCCAAAAACAAACAAACAAAAATAAACCTTGGTCCCTCCATGGAATTTATACTCTAGTGGGAGAAGCAGGAAATAAAAGAAATAGGAATACATATAACATACACTATGTTAGATCATGATAAGTGCATAAGAATAAAGTAGAGAAGGACACAGAAAGCATTGGGGGAATTAAATATCCTGTATCCTTATTCTCCATATATCAGTTAATGCCACAAAGGAAAAAGGTGAGTGTTGATAAAACAAGATGACTGAAGAAGTAGAAATATGCAAATGTATATGGGGGAAGGGGAGATAAATATATTTACATATATATTATACACATCTATATACATGATTGCCATTTTAAGCATCTATATATATGTATATACATATACATATCATATATAAATACAAAAGCAGCACACATGACATAAACAATTATAGATAAGTAATACAACCTCAATGTGTGTATATACATACACCTAGATAAGTGCAGAATGAATAATTAATAAAAGTCTAAAATACCATTTTATTTTGTGACTCAGAATTTATCTCAAGTGAGAAAGAATACCATGATTTCATACATATATCTAAGAACAAAAGTAGTATCTAAACACTGCACATTCAGTTGTAGCTTCTTAAATGACCTTGGAAAAGTTATTGCAAGTTTTTCATTTTACAATAAGTATTGTTTTAAAAACTTTAAAAATATTGCTTTAAAAATCTAGTTTGACAATTTGCCATTGTGCTCTATGGAATAAGAATAGCTCTTCTCTCTCTCCCACCCACATTGTGTATACACATGCACACACACATGCACACACACAATCACACACACACATATGTGCACATACACAGTTAGCCTAGATCAAAAATGTCTAGGCAGTCAGGCAAACTTGTATAGGAATACTTTTTTTTTAAATCATCACTTGAGAAAACTATGAAATGAAGGCTATGTGAATTATTTTCTAATACTGAAATTAGTGTGCCATGTAAATATGTCATATAAATGGCATATTTCTGTCTCTGATCAAGTTTTCCCTGCATTTATCATTAAATCTTTCTCTACTTGAACATATATAATTTAGGGTTAGATTTGGCTGCTTAAAAGAGGAAACAAACAAGAAAATCAGTGGCCTGTTTATTCCCTCAGGTAAAACAAGAAATAGACATTGACTGACAGGCCTGAGCAGGAGCAGTAGCTACAAACTCACGCAGGACCTAGGCTCATTAGGCATATCCTTCATTCTCTTTAGCCCATGACTGCCATTCTTACTCTGAAGCACATTTTTACAATGACTACTGGAGCTCCAGAAATCATATCCACACCTCATGCAATAAGAAAGGGGAGTGAAGGATGCGTAAAGGATGCATAACTTGAATAAATCATCTCACTTTGAAGAGTATACCTAGAATTCTGATGCAACATCTCAGATTGATTAAATCTGCTTAGCTTTTATCAAAAGTCACAGGACCATACCAAGGTGCAAGGATGGTTGAGATGAGAATATTGCCATTGTGAATAAAACTGGGATTCTTTGATGAAGAAGCAGAGAGTAGATTTGGGGCAGATAGCAATCTGTTACCCTTGAAGTTAACTTTTAAAATGTGGCCTTAAAACATACTAAAGAAAATAGCCCATTGTAAAACTACAGGAAAACTATGAAATTGATCATTTTAGCTGCTCCGTCACCTTTCCTCTACATGGAAGTCTGAGCATAAACTTAAAGCCCACTGAGTTACCACAATTATTGCTGTGGGCAGACACACACAAAAACACACATGCACAAACAGAATCACCACTGTGCAAAACTTGCAAAACTAGCATAAAGCCAGTGTGAAGGCAGATAAGATCTTGGGTTTCAACCTCCTTTCAAGTTTTGGTCACCCTTTATAGATTGTATGACATTTTCTTTTCTGTCCTTGGACTATTTTACAGTTTATTCTCATGAAGCAAACTGTCATTTCACCAGTATTTCTTGGGCTGACAAGTTGATCAAAATCTGCCTTACTATGCTTTAGCTGCATCAATCAATAATCCCCTTGACCTTCCTATCATGGATGCTAGATCGTCATTCTGTTAAGTCAAATTTGAGCTGATAACCTTAGTTGTATGTGATATAGGCAGTGGAAACATACCACATCTCTCAAGTATTTTTGGCTACCCAATTATGGCAAAGTACACTAATACTAATTAATAGTGCTGGTCCATAATATTCTCCAGGTGGTACTGAATGCTTCACTGAAGTGGGAACACATGATACTGCAATGCATTTTATGTAGCACGAGTGTAACCATACCAAGTCCTTTTTTTGAGTCTCTCACTATCTTTTCACACCTACAGAAGTTCTCAGCCTTTGAAAACATATTCATGTTAATCAAGGAGATCAGAGAAAAAGGGAAATGCCAGTTTTTTTTTTAATTTGACATATTCTCGGGAGTACATAATTATATGTGGCAAAACTGCCTGAAGTAGGAAAAGGTTCTTCTCAACTCACCTAACAAAATGAGAATTTTATACAGTTATCAGATAATTGATATACTCAATGTACTTTTTAAAAGAGAAAATTTATCTAGATAATTCAAGGGGAAATGGTGATTTTACCTAATTTTTAGAAGTAAGAGTAGCTGCAAGACTTAGAATGTAGTTCTTCATGTAAGTGGTAATTCTGGGCACCAATCCCAAGTCTAATATAAAAATATCTGACTTTATGGTCTCTTCACTCACTTGCCACTAATAAGTAAATTGGCTCTTGGGTTTGGCTATAATAGAGAATGTCAAAGAGATCCCAGAATGGTGGCAATTTCCAGACTAATAACTAAAATGAGAATAAGAACAGGACCCTTTTGGATAATTCAAAAAATATGCTTTAGCATATAAGATAAGACTTCAAAGAAAGTCCAACATCTGAGGAAATTAAAGAAGTACATCTTTCCTAGCAATAAAAGAAAATTTTACTTCCATTTAATGCCTCTCCCAGATGATCAGTTTTCTACTACAATGAAAGATATAAGTTCCAGAATTGTGAACAAGTTTAAAAATACCCTCATTCCTGAATTTTTTCATCCTTTTGTGCCTAAACTGAAATTTTGCTGAGCCAAGGACCAGAGATTGCCTTTCTGATTAACTTTTGTAAAGAAGAGACAAATTCTCACATCTGTTTCTTCCTGGAATCATCTTAAAGACAATAACCAAATCTTTATTTTTTGATATGGCTATTCAGTGTTAAGTTCAGTGATAAGGCTATTCAGAATTACATAGAGAATTCTGGCATGTCTCAGAATACCTATAGTAGATACATACACTACCCTTTTATGTGTTCATATACATTCCACAGTCTCCACAAAATTTAGTGATCTGCACACATATCCTCTTTGTTGCTGTGGGATTGTGCCTAAGGACCTGTCTATGAGCTGAATGAATAAGCTGGAGGTGAAGGGAAGGAGTAGGAGGGAGGAAGTTTAGAAAATCTAGTGCTTTAAACTGAGAAGAGGAATGGTCTAACCTTGGTGAAGGTCATAAGCAACCTTGACAAGAACAGGTTAGGTGAAATGGCATGGAAAAAGACTGATTGGAGTGATTTAAAGAGAGAAATGGAACAACATGAATAAATTATATTTGCATCCAGTGACTTGAAAAAAAATCATTAAACACAATGTTAAGGAAAAAAAGTAGCCATAAAAGCACATTTATTATATGTATTATTGCATTTATATAATTTACAATCTGGCCAAACTAAATCTTAGTTTACAGTAATGTCCACTGGAGCAGCAAAAATAGAAGGAAAATAAAAGGAGTGATTACCATACCATTAGAATAGTGATTATGTTTAGGAAAGAGGAATGGGGTTTAGTTTATGAATGACTATATTAGAGACATATTTCCATAGTAGTGAAAATGTTCCACTTCTTGACCTAAGTAGAAACTTCATTTATGTTTTCTTTTTTGTTAAATAGAAAGTTGTACACTATGTTTTATGTTTATTTCTGTATGTGTGTTATTTGCAAAATAAAGCATTTTGAAAAGTAAGACAAGATGAGACAGAATTCTACTTTTATCCATGATAAAGTTACTGAGACTGGACTCAACCCACTGCTCTAAACAGTTACAACACTGGAAAAAATATGAGACAACTGCACAAATAAGTATCATTCACTGGATAGAGATTTGCAAAGTACTGTAATCCTTAAGAGAAGGGAAACATATAAGGTGAGTTCTACATTGCCCCCAATTTCCTTTATTGGAGATGGAGTCTCAAAAAAGCATGGCAATCTTGCTGAACTTGAGAAGGCAAAATGAGATAAAGACAATGGAGTATGGAACCAACAACAAAATCAAGTCTGGCAGATTCAAAAAACTCTACAAGTAATTCAACCATCATCAAGAACAAAAATCAACAACCTATAAATAGAGGGAAGATAATCCAGATTCCTTACAACATATCATTCACAGTATCTAGCATAGAGTTACAACTACTTTGCATATCCCCCCCAAAAACAATTAAGAAAATTCAACCCATACTCAAGGAAAAAGATACCATACAATTAGAACAGATTCTGAGATGTCTCACATGTTTAAATTAGTAGTCAAGGACTTTAAAAGAACTGGTATAAATAAATCCCAATATCAGAGAAAATATGGACAGAAAGAATAACTAAATGAGGAATCTCCACAGAGCAAAAGAAAACCTACACTAGAACCAAATGAAAATTTAGGACTAGAAAAGTGAATTTTTATTAAATGAGCTTAGTGATACTTTGAAGACTATGGAAAAAGGTACATGTGAACTAGACCTATCAATAGGAATTACCCAATCTCAAAAACAGTTCTATTAATCTCTTGAAATTAAGGGTTGTGGGTGCAGAATTAGGTCGGTAAGCATTATGGAATATTGTTTAAACCCTCACAGCCTCTTTGGTATGAACAATTATGAAGGTAGTTTGATTGCACCATTTGTATTTTAACCAGTAGAATATAAAGAAATGAGGGAGGTGTGAAGGAGTTAAGGAGAGAAGCAAATAAAGATTATAAATTTGATTCAATAAGAAATTAAATTTCAGGCTAATTAAATAGTAAGAATATGAAAGAGATCAAGGAGTATAAAAAAATTGCTAGGATTGATAGACCATACATCCAGGAGATATCAAAGATTAAATTAGGTAACTAGAGGCAGTAAACTGGAAAGACAGAAAATAAAGGTCAGAGAGTGGGTGGTATAAAATGTAGATTATGGGGGATTTTACTTATAGATAATGAAGGAGTCTAGGAGACAGCACTATCCAGTAGAACTTTCTGTAATAATGCAATAATGGAATGAATAATATTCTGAGCTATAAAGTAGGGTAGCCAACTAGCCACACATATCTATTAGGCCCTTAAAATGCAGAGTATAATTAGGAACTAAGGGCTATATGTACTCCAATGTTCATAGAAGCAGTGTCCACAATAACCAAACTGTGGAAAGAGCCAAGATGCCCTTCAACAGATGAATGGATAAAGAAGATGTGGTCCATATATATAAGGGAATATTAGCCATAGGAAAGGATGAATACCCATCTTTTGCATCAACATGGATGGGACTGGAGGAGATTATGCCCAGTGAAACAAACAGAGAAAGTCAATTATCATATGGGTTCACTTACTTATGGAACATAAGGAGTAACATGGAGGACATTAGGAGAAAGAAAGGAAAAGTGAATTGGGGGAAATCGGAGGAGGAGATGAGCCATGAGAGACTGTGGACTCTAAGAAACAAACTAAGGGTTTTGGAGGGGAGGGGGGTGGGGAGATGGATAAACCTGATGGGTATTAAGAAGGGCATGTATTGCATGGAGCACTGGGTGTTATACGTAAACGTAAATCTTGGAAGAGTACATTAAAAACTAATGATGTACTATATGGTGACAAACAGAACACAATACAATAAATAATCAATTCCAAATATAAAAACTTTATTATTCACATGTGATTAATGACTATCAGGCAGTGCAGTCTAGGGGTAGGACTACGGAAGTGAGCAGAAGAGGTCAGATAGGAAACGAGATATTTCAGGAGACTAAACATTACATTGGAAGGATCATCTATGCAGTTATTGAAATCACCAATTTTAATGTGTGTCGTGAAAGGAGAAAGAGGGACAATGAGCCAGGCAGGAGTATCAATGTCAAGGAATGAAGGAAAGTTATCTGGACAGCTGCAATAAGCAAGGTAATGGTTACTCTAGTCTTTTGACATGAAATTCAAACCTGGAGGGTTGCAGGGAGAAAGATGGAAGAATGATCTCGAAGTGGTAGTGAGGGGTGTGGAGGACACGTTCCTGACCACAGGTATTGTGCTCAAGGAAACAGACTGCTTGAGAGGGGTCCCAGGAACCAGAAGAATATTCAAGGGAAAGTAAGTTTCCAGATTAAATGAGAGACTAAAGAAGAGAATGTTCAAACCGAGACATTATCTTCACTTTCTAGGTGAGCTTCAGGGAGGTGAAGCAAATTGTTCAAGACCACAGAGCTTAAATAATTGTCAGAGAAGCTAAAGCTTGATATTTTTATTCCAGTGCCCATGCTCCCAACAATTATACCGTACTGTATATCTTGCACCCACTGCAGTGCCTAGAATATCTGGAGCACCAGGTCCCTATCAAAAATTCTTAATTAGCATCTACTGATAAAGCACTGAAGAGTGGCCATAATTATGGCCTAGCATTCAACTCCACTGGCTACATAACTGCACATAAATGGTGCTTATTTCATGGCAGAATGCAGATGACTCGAGGTTCAGAAAAGTTTGTCTCTTTATATGTATTTGTTTTATGTTTCTATCTACAAAAGTCCAATGGACATCATTTTAATCTTTCCCAAGTTACTCTCATATGCCAAAATGCTAAAGTATAGTGTTACTATATTTTGTTATTGTGGATTAAATGTTCTTTCCTTTTCTAAATTTCACGTCCTCTAGTTTACCTTCCAGTTTCCCTGAATTACTTTTTTAGAGACACTATGACACAGACAGCAATAACTTTTGACAATTTTAAAGTCATATAATTTATCCTGAGGTTTCATGGATTGTTATAATGCTAAGAGTACATTTTAGTCACATAGAAAATTAGAAAGTTAGCCATAAGAATGCTAATTCACTTTTTTCCTAGAAATGAAAAACAGAATGTGAAACTATGAATCTTTCTTTTCAAAAGTTACTGAAGCTTGGTTACTTCTAGAATTTTTACACCTTGCTCAATTGACTTGTTCTATTTGCTAACTTCTTCGAACTTAGGTTTAAAAATGTACTTGTTACACATTTTTCTAAAAGAAAAAAAGAAACAAATCACATAACTTTTATTATTTTCATTTTTTCCAGAAGCCTATGTGTATTAGTCATAAGTAGGGCAACATGCTAATGAAGAGATGTGGAGTGGAGGTATGGCTAAGAGAAAGGAGAGGTCAAGGAAGAATACAATATGAAAGAAAACATGGCAGCAAGGGGACTTGAAAAGACACATTTTAGAAGACAAGAAAAAGAATCTGATAGTGACCAGCCTGACAAGGGATTTGTACATTGATGGGACATCATCAAGAAACATAACAAATGGTAGCCTTGAGTATGTTGGGTAGTTTGAAATGTTACCAAGGTAGTGGAGAGTAAAATTGGTGGCAGCAAATGGGGAGGGAGCCTTCTGACCAAGCTAGAAACAAATAAACCCCAATCATCAACAAATAAACATTAATCATATCCAAGGAATTGCTTGTATCAGCATCAGGCCCAGCAGCTTGCTCTCTAATAGCAGATCTGACAGTGAGTATAAGAGCATAAACGAGAGACAAGTGGCCCAGTGCTGACAGGTAAGAAACATACCAGGAAATGAAGTACAAGGCAGAATTACCTGAAATGTGTCTACAAACCAGAGATGCGGAAAAGCAGGGGTTTCGGGAGGTTGTATTTATTATGTGTTCAGCACCTGGAGCTAAACAAGACTGCTCCTCTAAAGATTTAGGATACAGTCACCAAGACATCAGCAAATACATATTTATGAGCTACAAGGTGTTCACAGACCTGGGCTATATGCTAGGGGCGAGTAGAGTATATATGAGACATGGCCCCTTTCCTAAAACTGACTGTTAAATTGAAAAGACTGAAAGAAAGGAAAATAAAAGGAGTATATGCTTACTACCAGATGGCTGTAGTTTATGTGCAGAATATATACCTCTCTGGGGTGGAAAACTTTTGTTTTTGCTTAGGTAATTTAACAAATACATGTAATTAAACAGATATACAAATATTTTAACAAATATTAATATATGTAAAATAGACAACAGCTTTTATGTGCATACCATGTGCCTATAGGTCACTGTGTGGATATAGATATACATGTTCTTGGTCTATGAGAAATCAGAGGGTGGAGAAATTAAGAATATAGACTTTTGAGGGGCACCTGGATGGCTCAGTGGGTTAAGCCTCTGCCTTCGGCTTAGGTCATGATCTCAGGGTTCTGGGATCGAGCTCCGCATTGGCTCTCTGCTCTGCAGGGAGCCTGCTTCCCCCCTCACTCTCTGCCTGCCTCTCTGCCTACTTGTGATCTCTGTCAAATAAATAAATAAAATCTTAAAAAAAAGAATATAGACTTTTGGGGCACCTGGGTGGCTCAATCATTTAAGCATCTGATTCTTGATTATGGCTCAAGTCATGATCTCATGAGTTATGAGACTGAGCCCTGCACTAGGGTCTGTAGTCAGTGGGAGACTTCTTGAGATTCTCTCTGCCTCTTCCTTTGCTCCTCCACACTCTCTCTTTAAAAAAAATAAAAATTTAAATAATATATATATATATTTATATATCATAAGTAATGCATATGTATGTATGTGTATATACATGTATATGTATGTATGTATATATACATAAATTTAAATATTAAAAAAAAGAATATAGACTTTGGAACCACACTACTCTGGTGCAAAGCCAGGCTTCATACCTTAACTAGCCATGTGATGTTGCATAATTCCTTTGACCCCAGGGTTTCCTGAGGAGTAACTGCCACGTCTCCATCACATAGGCCAGGCATTTGGTAAGTGCTCAATAAGTGCCAGCTCTTATGGATATATATATATATATATAGAGAGAGAGAGAGAGAGAGAAAGAGAGTGATATCTAATATATATATATCCTATATGTATATATATATATATACCCTATATATATATCCTATATGTATATATATATCCTAATATATCCTATATATATATATCCTATCCTAATATATCCTATATATATATATCCTAATATATATATCCTAAAATATCCTATATGTCCTATATTATATATTTTATATATTTATATATTATATATATTTATGTATATTATATATTATATGATTTATAAATCATATATATATTTATAAATTATATTATATATAAAATATATATAAAATATATTATAAAATATATAATATGTATATACACACACACACACATATATCCTAGAGACCAGAAAAGCTATATCTTTACTTATTTATTTTAGAGGGAAAGTAAAAGCATGAGCGGGGGAAGAGCAGAGCGGAATGGAGAGGGAGTGGAAGGAATCTCAAGCAGACTTTGCATTGAACACAAAGCCCAACACAGGGCTTAATCTTAAGATCATGACCTGTAGGAAACCAAGGGTTGGAAGTTTAACCAACTGAGCCACCCAAGTACCCCCAGAAAATCCATGTCTTTAATAGAGGAATTACAATCCTTTACTTGGGTTCCATGATAACAAAAGTAGATGTTTTATTAGTGCTATCAGACTTTTTTGCACAGGAGGTAAAATACAAGAGAATTAAAACAAATGTCTGTATTCAAAGTGTAATGCAAATGACAGAAAGGTCATTACTTTTGACATCAGATGTCATTACTTGGATATACCATGCTCACTGAGGTTGCTAAGTCAGGAGTATTTCCAGTTGCATATCTACCATGGACCAAATTTGAGGGTGACAATGAAACTCTTCACTAGAAGTAATTGACATCTGGATAAACCAATGGCCCATCGTTGACTGAATTGAGCCCCAGTGTAATGTGATCTTCCATGACTCAATGTTTAAAGCTGGGTGATAATGAAATCCCTACAGAAATCTCAGATTTCCATGTAATTTGTTCACCTGAAGATATTATCACATGTTTATTAGTTACACAAACATCTTTAATGCCTCTTATTGCTAAGATCTGTTTTACAGGTAGAAGTTTTAATGTACCCAAAATGTTATCATCTATATGATTTTAGTTTTCTGCCTAATAAAAAGGGAACATTTTTCCTTTGCCACTTTAAAAAAAATTGTTTTTCAAAAAGCCTATTAATTTATTCATTATTGAAGTATAGTTGACACAAATGCTCCATGAGTTTTAGACCTACAACATAGTGTTTCTGTAACTCTGTACTTTATGCTAAGCTTAGCACAAGTAATGCTACCATCTGTCACTATACACCACCACTGTATCACCCATGACATTTTCTATGCTGTATCCTTCATCTCCATGATTTATTCATTCCATAACTGAAGGCCTGTATCTCCCACTTCCCTTCATTCCTTTTAGCTCATCCCTTCAACCTCCTCCCCTGTGGCAATCATCAGTTTGTTCTTTGTATTTATGCATCTGTTTCTGCTTGTTTTGTTCTTGCTCACTGAATCCTGCCTGAAACATTTTTAAGTATCTATTTGGCATAATCTTATCAAAACCCTATAGATAAGGCAATCATGCTTACTGAAGTTGCTCTTTTCATTTTCGTTGAATGCAGTCTCTTCTTTTATTCTTAATGTTTATTATCCACTGGATACTTTTCAGTAAATTTAAGAAAAAATTAATTCTAATGACAATAAAAATATTATATATGTATGTATATGTATGTATGTGTAGTGAGAATTAAAAATTATTAAATGGGGACGCCTGGGTGGCTCAGTTGGTTCAGTGACTGCCTTCGGCTCAGGTCATGATCCCAGCGTCCTGGGATCGAGTCCCACATCGGGCTCCTTGCTCGGCAGGGAGCCTGCTTCTCCCTCTGCCTCTGCCTGCCACTCTGTCTGCCTGTGCTCGCTCTCTCTCTCTCTCCCTCTCTCTCTGACAAATAAATAAATTTTTTAAAAATTTAAAAAAATGATTAAATGATTAAAGTTTGTTATATAAAATGATAAAATAGAAATCTGAAAGTGTTTTATCATTGTAACTTGTCATTTTAAAGTAAAAGAAACATGTCTAGCTCTGTTCCTGTTAACACATAACTTGACATTAATTAACGAAGAAGTTTTGGAATAATTTAGGAGGGTTAGGAAAGAAGTGTGGTATTTACAATCAAGACTGGAAAACTGTTGAACATAAGTAAGTCAACAAATACTTTCACAATTGAAATTATCTTAAGCCTCTGGCTTGTTATATCAGCAAGTTTTGCAGACTTTCCTTAAGCTATTTTAAATAGACTGCCATAATCCTTTCCCATCTTTCATATTATGGCTATCATAAGCTTTCTTACTAAATTTTAAAGATTAAACAATTCCACAGATAGATCAGTTTTGAAAAGATGTCGCTTTATCTTTATGAACAAAATTTGTTCTGAAGTATTTAAGGTTAAGAAGTTGAATTCATCAGTCTTGAGCTTTTAGGTTTGCTACCAAACAAAACTATACTAATTCCCTAGTATTTAGGTGTGAAATTAGATTGCCACAAACAAAATATCTGAACTATGAGCTTTGTGTTTCTATTTGCTCAAGCAGGATACAAAGTTTCCAAACATTCTTGGTGATTTCAGAAGGTGATTTCCCCCCACCATGTCTGTGTCATCTTTGTTCTAGTATCCATTCAGACCACTGAGCTGATTTTGATTCAGACCAGCTGAGGCCTGATTTTGACAACTGCCCAACCACTGAGGCTTGCAAAATAGTGACATGAACAGCTCACTCATGTGAGGAGCAAATTCTCTGTGTTTTGCTAAATGAAGGGGAGATGCCACAGTAGTGTCGCTTGAGCCCTAAAATGTAAGAGATTGTTTGTATCTTGAAATTATTCCAAATTTTCTTGTACTACACATTGACACTATCCCTTTCTCAATCCAAACCATATTTCCTAATGTACTACATTGAATGGGTTAATTGGCAGCCACTCTTTCAAACCCAGAAATACCATTGTTCTAAAATGATTACATCTTATTGCTAAACCCTGCTTATTGCATGGAACCCCCTCCTCTCTTTGCTGCAGTCAGCCCCTGTACACTGGATCTTCTTGTTTCCTTGACCACTATGACCTCCTCCCTCCACTGCAAACTTCTTATATCTAAACTTCACTGTGGATAAAACGCATGATTTTCTTGAAGAAGCTGTGGCCAACTGTAAAAATCAGCAGATGCAAATAGATACTATAACATAGATGAATAGAAATCTCAGCACTTACACAGCAGGAAACCCTGTTTCAACTATGTGAATAATTTTATTATAAAAGACTTACTTGTGGAGCATAAGGAATAACACAGAGGATATTAAGAGAAGGAAAGGATAAGTGAATTGGGGAAAATCAGAGGGGTAGATGAACCATGGGAGACTGTGGACTCAGAAACAAATTGAGGGTTTTGGAGGGGAGGGGTGGGGGGTTCGGTGAGCCTGGTGGTGGGTTAAGGAGGGCACATATGGCATGGAGCACTGGGTGCGGTGCATTAAACAATGAATCTTGGAACACTGAAAAAAAAAAAAAACAAACTGTACCCTGTACCATCCAGCCTTCTAAAATTCTCTTCATAAGTTAATAAATAAATACACTCAGAGTAATTTGAAAATTAATGCTAAACTGGAATCTTTGCTGCATTTTGAAAATTTCATTACAGGTCATATAAGTAATTGATGAAAAGTTTCTGAACTGCTACAAAAATACAGAAAACTAAGGCTCATGTAGCAGGTGATCATATGAATTTATTAGAGTTGATTTGATGGAGATTTTCCAACTCTCATAATAATCTATCTCTGCAAAACAGACCAATTACGTACTATTCATGCTCCAGCAAGTGAACTGTAAAATTAACAATCCAATCACCTGTATAGACAGGCTCTGAAATTTACTGCATTTTTATGTGGCATTCTATTTAGTTAATGGAAGTCCTAACTTTTCTGACACAACTCTACCTAATTATCAGATGTTACTGGTGGGATTATCAATAATAAAATGTTAATCACATTTTGCTAGTATCAAAATTTAAAACCAAAAAATCACCAAAGTAAGGAAAGATAGAAATATTAATCTGTATAATAACTGATAAAATTTTATGTCCACTAGTGGCTTGATGAATAACAGAGTAATGCTGACACTTTTGAGAAGGATGATAATAATAATGATGAACCACACATTACGTGTAAATGAGAGCAAAATCTCCCTACACTTTATATTGTTGAGATTTGAAGGTCCTTCCTTTGTATTTCACAGCTTATAACCACTGGTGTACATTTATGCATTTAATTTTGTCCAATCTCATAAAATACTTCCAAGGTAAAAGTAGACTCCAAAGATTTGGTGATGCATATTTGTGTTTTTCTTCTCTGACTGTATATCATCAAATATTCAAAGGGCAAATAGCACATTACATCCTTGGAAAAAAAACTTCCATTATTTAGTAGGAAGCAGTTTCAATGGCATAAAACTCACAAAAATTGTTATTTTTTCAAGTTAAAAATAACTTATGAAATGGAAGATTGTACCTGTCACAGAGCAAGCCCTGACTCATTTTTATGAAGACTGGATCTCACACACTTAGAGGGCTTTATAGGAGTCTTGCTACTGTCAGAGCAGCTCAGCAGGTATTAACTTCCTGCTGGGGATTTGATCATTTCTCCTCCCATATGCCTCTTTTTATAGAAAGGAAAAAAAGCTCCACTAGATATAAAAGGTTTTAAAGAAAGTGTTTCTTCACATACTGAATATATTTTAAAGTTTTTCATGTGCATATATATAAAGCAACTCTGTATCTGTAAAACTAGTGAATACCTAAAAATAATATGATATAAATTCAGAGGAAATTAGACATTGCAGAATGTACCTGTGTCCTTGAATACTAACATTCTTAAAGGTACAGATACTATTTGAGCTCCACCATCAGAAAATAAAGATTATTTTTCAGTCTTCCAAATTATCAAGCTTATTTTAGTTTGGACAATGAAAGTCTTTTTTTTTTTTTTTTTTAATACCAATACTACTGCACTGGTTTCTAAAAGAAAATGCGTTCAATTTCTTCATTCTAAGTAGGAGTTAGAAGGAGATGAATGTATAATTCAATAAAAATAAAGTATTACATTTCTCCTTTGTGCTTAGCAGGTCCCAAAATGGTAGAAAACCCTTCTTATAATCTACTTCTGATGGCCTGAAATCTCAGAAAATTTCCCATCTCACACAGAAGAAAAACCTAAGTCCACACTTTGGCCTACAGAGAACTTTCAGTCCCTATCCCTCCACTGACTCATTGGCCTCCACTTATACCACTTCCCCTCTGCTCCAGCCAAACTAACCATCCTATTGCTTCTGGAACATTCAAGCACACTCTGACCTCGAGGTGTGTACATTTACTGTTCCCTCTGTACAGTTATTGTATATTTACTATTCCTCTGTACATTTACCTTCCCTCATAGATCTGCTTTGCTCACTCCCTCACCACTAAAAAGGTTTCCCTAATAACTAGTATAAATTAACACCTCCCACTATCACTTTTTATATCATCACACTCTAGTTTTTTTTTTTGTAGCCCTTAATACCCGAAGACTTATGACATATTTATTTCTTTATTCCCCTATAGTTTCTGTCTTTTCCTCTGGAATATAAACTCCACAGAGACAGTGATTGTTTTTTGTTTTTTTTTTCCCTTGACTACTGTATCCCATGCTAATAGAACATAAGCTGAAAAAATTTAAAAAAAATGAATAAAGAATGAAATTACATCAGAGTTGTCAAAAGAGGCAGGAGGAAATGGAGATACTAGCTACTTTGACACCTTATTTTGAGCTAGCCTCTTTCTTCTTTCATCATGAAAACAAATAGAGGCAGTGTTGCATAACAGTTAAAAGCATACGCTTTGTATTAAGTCACACTTCTGTTCAAATCTCCACTTACTTTCTAGCTACCAAAATATTATTGGGAGGTACTTAGGAACTTTGAGTCTGAATGGCAGTACCTGCAAAATGGGGCTAGTATTCTGAGGATTAATTGTGCATTTTATATAAATTTCTAAATATAATGCCTAGCAATTTGATTAGTATTTCTTCCAGAACTCTTAATGTTATAGAAAGTTCACCTATATTCATCAATATTACCTTTAATGGAGTGTAGAAAAACATACATAATGAAAACATAGACAACTCCAAAGTTTAAAGAGGGGTTCTATTAGATTCATATAAGAAATTGGGAAATCACAAGTATAATTAATAGAATTGCATAACTCAGCTCATTGGTATTAATATGAATCACTATATTGTTATAGAGATACTATTTTTACTTTATCATATTGTGTTTATTTTATGTATTTATTTTTAAATTTTCATTTAAATTCTACTTAGTTAACATATAGTATAATGCTGGTTTCAGGAGTAGAATTTAGTGATTCATCACTTACATATAGTATCCAGTGTTCACCACAAATGCCCTCTTTAATATCATCACCCATCTAGCCCATCCCCCACCCGCCTCCCCTCCATCAACCCTCAGTTTGTTCTCTATAGGTAAGAGTCTCTAATGGTTTACTTCCCTCTCTTTTTTTGCTCCCTTCCTCTATGTTCATGTTTTATTTCTTAAATTGCACATGTGAGACTGACTTATTTCACTTAGCATAATATATTTTAGTTCTATCCACATCATTGCAAATGGCAAGATTTCATTCTTTTTGATGGATGAGCAATATGTTTATTTTAAAAACATTCACTGAATGCCAATATTCCAGATACACTCTAAGCACTGTGTCTTTCCATTTTTCTGATGGGAATACAAAAACAAGACTCTATGATTGGAAAGATCATTTAGATTTCTCAAAGATAGAAAAAGACACTCTTTATATTCTTTACATTTTTAACATGCATTTGCCCAAACCAAAACTTAAAATAAAAAGTGAAACCATTTACCCCCACTTACAAAGCTTATCCTTTTGATTTAAAAGGAAAGCAAATTGATCTGACATGGCTTGTTTTTCCTAGAGCTGTTAAAATTGACTTAGGAGTTGTGTCTAAATTGATAGTTTCCAAGCTTTACTGTACATTAGTATCACAGCAGGGGATAGTGGTATGGATCTTATAAAAAATGGAGATACCTGGACTCCCTCTGACCTCTCAGTTTTTGGTTCAGAATTTTGAACCCAAGTGTGGGCATTTTGAGCATCAGTTCAAGTGATTCTAATGTCTTATTACCCACTCTGAGAGGTACTCATCTAAAAAATGTAAATATGTGTTTAAAGAAAGTAACACAAATTTCAATATTTTTCTAAACTAAAACTTTTAAAGACATGAAATTTTTAACATTTTAATTACATGATTAAAATCTCTGACTAAGGGGCGCCTGGGTGGCTCAGTGGGTTAAGCCTCTACCTTCGGCTCAGGTCATGATCCCGGGGTCCTGGGATTGAGTCCCACATCGGGCTCTCTGCTCGGCAGGGAGCCTGCTTCCGCCTCTCTCTCTCTGCCTGCCTCTCCCCTTACTTGTGATCTCTCTCTGTCAAATAAATAAATAAATTCTTAAAAAAAAAAATCTCTGACTAATGTAACTATGTGTCTTTGTCATGATTAAGTAATAATATAAGGAAATTAAGGCTACATTATAGTACTAACATGATACTCTTTACAATCTGTAGAATTTCTCTCCAATAATTATAGAGTGAAACAAATTATATAGATTTGGGTTTTGTTTTTATTTTTGTTTTTAAGAGACTATTGAGAACAAAACATATCACAATTAAAGGAGCCTGGAAAACTATAAATTTTGTTTTAATTTTTGCTGTTTTTAAGTCTAGTTTTAAAAGTATAGTGTAATAGAAAAAAAATAGTATATAAGGAAATCCTCACTCTTGTCTACTATAGCTTTCTATTCTCTTTGGATGGTCCATAAGAAGTAGAAGGAGAGGGAGAAACCTAGAAGTTTTAAAGAGCTTGGAAAAGCCCATTGATATGAAATGACTGTCACACTTCACTTTCACTACTTGAGAAATAATTATTTCTACTTATGGTTGACAGGCTGGAGTCAAATTTTAAAGTCTAGATGTCTGGGTGCAAGTGGCGGGGAATGGCAACTAAGAATGCCTGTCAGCAAAGGTTCACTGAAATCTTGAGGGGAGTGGCATCTATTTGACATAATAAAAACATAAAAGACCACACAAATTGGATGTCTTGAAAATAGTTTTCTTGACCTGAAAACATGGAGGGCTTATATTTACTCTTAAATTAGTTTTTGCTTTTAGAATTCACTTCCTTAAATATTTCCAATTTAAAAAAAAAAAAAAAGAATGTAGAAAGGGGCTACATGTCATCAACTTTTCTTTGTTAGGAATTTTCCCCATTCTTTCCATGAAGTCAGTATAATTAAGCAATATCTACTACAGAAACTTATTGTCCATTTTTTAATTAATAAAAGATAAATGGGGCACCTGGGTGGCTCAGTGGGTTAAAGCCTCTGCTTTCGGCTCAGATCATGATCCCAGGGTCCTGGGATCGAGCCCCACATCAGGCTCTCTGCTCCGCGGAGAGCCTGCTTCCTCCTCTATCTCCCTGCCTGCCTCTCTTGCCTACTTGTAATCTCTGTCTGTCAAATAAATAAATAAAAATCTTTAAAAAAAAAAAAAGATAAAATATTTTTCCGGAGGGGGATTTAAAGGATTTTCTCAGTGAAATAAGACAATTTTAAATAAAAAAAAAATGTTAGTATTTATGAGTAAGATAGGACAGGTTTCTTTGACTGTGTTCTCTTTTTTTATCGTGCTATTTTCTACATGAACACTGTGATTACTTGACAATTGAAACTAATGATCCTTAGTGTATGTAATATTGTTCTTCTGCATTCAATTTAGGCTTACACATACATACATATTTTTCAATTTTTAAAAAATTTTTATTTAAAAATTTTCTAATACTTATTTTCCAGGAAAAAATTAAATAGAAAAATGAATCTTTAGACCATAATTTGGTTTCCTCATCACTGGCAGTATATGGATCACTACATTCCTATATGAAGTCTGCACTAATCATTTAATGATGTATAGAATCTAATGTAAAAATTTACATGTGTTTTATTAAGAACACTGTCAGCCAGAGGAAAAATCTGATACTATTACAAGATCACTGTAATTTATAACAAATTTTAAGAAACTAAGTTTTGTTTTGGTAGTCTAGGTATAATCAAATTGTTTTTAAATATTGTTTTGTATATATTTAGAGAATTACAGAACAAGTATAATTTATTTCAGAATAAAAATTACTATGCAAGATTATGTTAATAAGATCATATTGAATGACCACTAGAATGTTCATTCTAGCTATGACTGAGAATAAAATAGCCAAACAAGAACTTTTTTCTTTTTCATTCTAATCATTGTTCGGTAAAGAATGTGGGGTTTGGATTCAAAGTCACACTTCTGCTGTGTAAAACAGTGTTTGCCATATATTATGAACTTACTATTTTTTCTTTTCCTTAACTGATTTATAACATAAAATCTCCTGAATAAGCATATTATAATATTTTTATTATCCTACTCATATTAGTAGCATAAATGCTATTGATACTAAGTATATATTATATTCATACTGTCATATATTATAGTGTACACATACATATCAGATATAATACATATATAAAATAATACATAATATAACGTAGTACATAAAACCTGGGATTAAATATCATGAGTGTGTTGCAAACTTACAGTTTAAAAAGCCTAAGCACGTATTTTAATATATTCTGTGGTGATCTTCAGTTAATGGGACATAATATTTATTTTAATTATACCTAACAATAATATATAATATTGTATCTGAGGATACCAATTATTAGGGAACAATGAACAGAGGCATTTCTTTTTACAAATTAAATATAGTAAGTTCAGATAAAATTGTTATTACTATTCTATTTTTATTAAAAATTTACAAAACCGCAAAATTCTAAAAAACTTTTATGCTGTGTTTTCATCATGATAAATTTGAAAAGTGAAGAAATTGAATAATTTCTCTAGAATACTTTAAGGTAGAATACTTTAAGGTAAAGGTGATAATGTTTCCTACAAAATGAGATAAACACAAATATCTGAAAGAGTGCTGTTTATTCTTCCTTCTTTAAAATTGCTGGGGCTGTCTCATATTTAATTTTAAAATTAGAATCAAAACATACTATATTAAAACAAAATAGCTGCCTTAGAGGGGCAAGATGGTAGAGGAACAAGGGACCCTGTTTTAACTGGTTCCCTGAACTGAGCTGGGTATCTACCAGACCACTCTAAACACCAATGAAATCAGCCTGAGATGTAAGATTATACACTTCTGGATCTCTATGGGGGCAGAGGATCATTAGTTGAGAGGTACAAAAGGTGGAATTGGGATTGCACAGACTGATATTGGAGGATAAACAGAAGGGGGAGGGAGCCACCAGAAGCTAACCATTGGAAAGAATACCCCAAAGTGAAAGTACATTGTGCTTGGGGACCAGCAATAGTTTTGGAGACTGGAGGCTGTGAGACAAGAAGGGACAGATATCAGCACTCAAACAGAACAGAGGGACATAAGGGACAATTGCTGGGATGGGCAGCCACAAGATCAGATCTAAATCTACGGTCTCCAGACCAGCTGTAGCCACCACCGCCCCACACCTGAGAGGGCCTGGCATGGACTGGAGTCAATGGTCCCAGTAATGGCAGCCTCTGGGACTGAGCTCACCTCAACTAGTATCCCTTGTGGTTCTGGTGGCACGGGGATACAGAGACAAGTGGGTGCCTCAGTTGATCACTGAGATGGTGTCTGGGGTGTAAAGTGCCTGTGGGAGGCTGCAGTATTCACAGGGGTTTGGGGGTGGGGGTCTCTGTGTGTTCTGGACAACTGAGAGAGGAGCAGACCATAGCTTCTCTCTCAGGTGGAAGTCTGGGTGCCGATAGTTTACTTCGCTCTGACCCTCCAAAAAGGCGCAAAAAGGTGCCAGAGAACAAAAGCCTCCAGAGAAGAAAACCCAAAAAAACTGGTTTCCACAGAGCCCAGCCCCTTGATAGGGGGCAGGGCAACTCTGCCCAAGCAGGACTGACTGAAAAACAAAACAGCAGGCCCCTCCCCTAGAAGACAAACTGAAAGAACAAGAGGACAACAAGCATAGGGTCCTCATAAAACCCCACACCAGGAGAAAACAGTATATTAAGTATATTAAGCTCCTGGTATTGCCTCACTGTCTGTATATTTTTTAGATACAACTTTTCTCTCTATTCTCATGATCCTTATTCTTTTAATTTTTTTTTTACCTACTTACCATTTCAACTAGATGTTTAATACAACATGTTCAATAGTAACTTTTTAACTTGAACTTTTTCACACATAAGCATTTTTTTTCTTTTTATATGTGTATATAGATATAAGCTTCAATGTAATCCTTTTCTTCCTATTCAATATGACCTTTGTATATATACCAGTTCTAATTTCCCCGTATCTCTGGAAAGTAAAGTTCTCTAACAAAGATGAGAAGATGCACCCAGGAAGAATAGAAATATACTTCCTCACCTATATTGAGGGGTTATAACTACCTTCCCATCATCCTCCCCTTTTTACATTGTTTTGTTTTTTGTTTTTCTATTCTTGGTCTTGTTGTTTGTTCATTTGCTTTTGTTTTTATAAATCTTATTCTTGGGGCTCATTTTGGCTAAGGTTTTTTTTTTGTCAGTTTTTTCTTTGTTGGTTTTGTTTTTATACTGAATAAATCTTACTCTTGGGCTCATTTTGACTAGGTTTTTCTTCCTTTTTTTCTTTTTAGCAGTGGCTTCTGATTTCTCCAAAACTTCCCAGGGTTTTGGGAAACCCTAGGTTTCTAGGAATCCTAGGTTCCTAGACACAACCACTAGATAGTGGTTGATATTTCAGCTATAAATCCCCTCAAACACAACTCAACAGAATGACAAGGAGGAGGAATTCTCAGCAAAGAAAAGACCCAGAGACAATGGCCTTTCCAGCAAATCTAATGGCTGCAAAGCCTGGCTTAGTGGTCACATATTCTTTCAGTCTCTGCTGGTCCTGGAAGCTTCTTATCTTTCCATCTCTTCTGAATGATAGCCTTACTGGCTAAAGAATTGCTAGCTGCATATTCTCATTTAGTACTCTGAATATGTCTTGGCAGCCCTTTCTGGCTTGCCAGGTCTCTGTGGAAAAGTGTGACATTATTCTGATGCTCTTCCCTCTTGTTCTTAAGTGGTGATCAAAACCTCCCAAAAAACAAGAGTCCAGGGTCTGGTGGATTTCCTGGGGGAATTCTACCAAATACTCAAAGTAGAAATAATACCTATTCTCCTGACATTGTTCCAATAAATAGAAACAGAAGAAAAACTTCCAGACTCTTTCTATAAGGTCAGTATTACCTTGATCCCCAAACCAGGCAGAGACCCCATCAAAAGGGAGAATTTTGGACCAATATCCCTGATTCATACAGTTGCCAAAATTATAAACAAGATCCTAGTTAACAGGATCCAACAGTACATTAAAAGGATTATCCATCATGACCAGATAGGATTTATCCCTGGGATTCAAGGGTGGTTCAACATTCACCAAATCAATCAATGTGACAGAACACATAAATAAGAGAAGAGACAAGAACCACATGATCCTCTCAACTGAGGCAGAAAAGGCATTTGACAAAATACAGCCTCCTTTCCTCATTAAAACTCTTCAGAGTATAGGGATAGAAGGAACATTCCTCAACTTCATAAAATCCATTTATGAAAAACCTACAGTGAATATCATTCTCAGTGGGGGAAAAGTTGAGAGCCCTCCCACTGATATCAGGAACACAACAAGGATGCCCACTCTTGCCACTATTGTTCAACATAGTACTAGAAGTCCTAGCAACAGCAATCAGACAACAAAAAGAAAGAAAATGTATTCAAACTGGCAAAGAAGAAATCAAACTCTCTCTCTGCATATGACATGATTCTCTATGTGGAAAACTCAAAAGTCTCTATCCCCAAATTACTAGAACTCATACAGCAATTCAGTAATGTTGTCAGGATACAAAATCAATGCACAGAAATAAGTTGCTTTCTTATACACTAACAGTGAAATGGTAGAAAGAGAAATTACAGAATTAGTTCCATTTACAATAGCACCAAGAACCATAAGATAACTTGGAATAAACCTAACCGAAGAGAAAAAGGATCTATACTTTAGGAACTACAAAACACTCATGGAAAGAAATTGAAGAAGACACAAAAAGATGAAAAAATCATTCTATGACCATGGATTGGAAGAATAAGCATCATTAAAATGACTATGCTGGGGGCGCCTGGGTGGCTCAGTGGGTTAAAGCCTCTGCTTCCAGCTCAGGTCATGATCCCAGGGTCCTGGGATCGAGCCCCACATTGGGTTCTCTGCTCCACAGAGAGCCCGCTTCCTTCTCTCTCTCCCTGCCTGCTTCTCTTGCCTACTTGTGGTCTCTGTCTGTCAAATAAATAAATAAAATATTTTAAAAATGACTATGCTGCCCAGAGTAATCTATATTTTGAATGCCATCCCGATCAAAATACCAATAACATTTTTCAAAGTGCTGGAACAATCCTAAAATTTGCATGGACCCAAGAAAGACTGAATTGCCAAGGAAATGTTAAAAAAAGAAAAAGAAAAACAAAGCTGGGGCCATCATATTGCCTGATTTCAAGCTATATTACAAAACTGTGATCACCAAGACAGCATAGTACTGGCACAAAAACAGACATATAGACCCATGGAACGGAATAGAGATCCCAGAAATGGACCCTCAACTCTGTGGTCAACTAATCTTTGACAAAGCAGGAAAGAATATCCAATGGAAGAAAGTCTCTTTAATAAATGGTGATGAGAATATTGGACAGTTATATACAGAAGAATGAAGTTGGACCATTCCCTATACCATACACAAAGATAAGCTCTAAATGGATGAAAGACTTCAATGTGAGGCAGGAATCCATCAAAATCCTAGAAGAAAACATCTTTGTTTTCAAAACAGCTTTGACATCAGCCACAATATGCATATTGCTCCTTTCAAGACACATCTCCTAAGGCAAGGGAAACAAAAGCAAAAATGAACTTTTGGGACTTCTTCAAGATAAAAAACTTCTGTACAGCAAAAGAAACAGTCAACAAAACAAAGAGGCAATCCACAGAATGGGAGAATATATTTGCAAATGATGCTACAAAGGCCTGATATCCAAGATACATAAAGAACTTCTCAAACTCATGCCTAAAAAACAGATAATCAAATCAGAAAATGGGCACAAGGCATGAGCAGACACTTCTCCAAAGAAGACATACAAATGGCTAACAGAAACATGAAAAAGTGTTTGTCATCATTAGCCATCAGGGAAATTCAATCAAAACCACATTGAGATATGACTTTATACCAGTTAGAATGGCAAAAAATAACAAGGCAAGAAACAACAAATATTGGAGACGTTGTGGAGAGAGGGGAACGCTTTTACACTGTTGATAGGAATGCAAAATGCAAAAAAAGTGTGGAGGTTCCTCAAAAAATTAAAAATAGAGCTACCCTATGACCCAGCAATTGCATTACTGGGTATTTACCCCAAAGATACAGATGTAGTTAAAGAAGGGCCATATGCACCCCAATGTTCATAGCAGCAATGTCTACAAGGGTCAAAATGTGGAAAGAATGAAGATGCTCTTCAACAGATGAGTAGGTAATGAAGATGTAGTCCACGTACTCAGTGGAATATTACTCAGCCATTAGAAAGGATGAATAACCAACTTTTGCATCATGAGACTGGAGGAGATTATGTTGAGTGAAATAAGTCAAGCAGAGAAAGTCAGTTATCATATGGTTTCACGTATTTGTGGAACATAAGGAATACCATGTAGAAGGAAGGGAGAAATGAAAGGAGGGAGGAAATTGGATTGGGAGATGAACCATGAGAGACTATGGACTCTGGGAAACAAATGGACACTTTTAGGAGGGAGGTATGGGAGGATATGTGAGCCCAGTGATGGATATTAAGAAAGGCACATGTTGCATGAAGCACTGGGTGTTATATGCAAAGAATTATGGAACACTACATCAAAAAGTAATGATGTACTGTATGGTGACTAATATAACACAATAAAAAAAATAAAGTTAAAGTCTAAAAAATAAATAAAAATAAAACAAAACAAAATTGCTAAACATTAAAGAGCAGTCAATTTTCACCTCATTTATGAAGGTCTACACTCTTTAGAGAAAAACTTTATTGATACTTTATACAGTAAAGATGAGGAGAGCATAAAATTGAAATTTAGTTAGAATTTTGTCCACAGAAAAGGAAACTGATCAATAAAGGTTCCACTGTGGTTTCACAAAGAAATAATACTATTAGATTAATGATATCTCACAAATTAGCTTGAGAAATTAAAGGCAACTACAAGTAGATTATCACACCCTCCCTTATTCACACATCACTGATCACAGTGACAGTTTATATCAGATATTGAAAAGAACAAAAACTACGAGTTATATATAGCATTGAAAAGGGAAATAGTAGCACCAACCACTAATCCCCTGTCTCAAGGCTCTGTCCACAAGTGCATATAGCTGGTGAATGAAATAACATTAGTGACTCTTGTTGGACCACAACCTGACAATGATGGAATCCATTCATCAGTCACTTCTTCATGTGTATACCCTATGATGAATCTTGTCTCAAAACATTATACAATCCATGGGGCACCTGGGTGTCTCAGCGGGTTAAAGCCTCTGCCTTCAGCTCAGGGTCCTAAGATCAAGTCCCACGTTGGGCTCTCTGCTCAGTGGGCAGCCTGCTTCCTTTCCTCTCTCTCTGCCTGCCTCTCTGCCTACTTGTGATCTCTGTCAAACAAATAAATAAAATCTTAAAAAAAATTATACAATCCTACAGCACATGATGTCACAGCACTCAATTCTTACATTTCTTGATCTCAAAAGCAAGGCTCCTTTCTCTTTAGTTCACCTGTCTTCATTTGGTTTCAGAGCTAGCATTTGCTTCTCATTGACACCTTTATTCTTAAGACCAATCATTAGAAATTTAACTTAATTTCTATTTGTTCAACTACCTGATCTTTTTCAGTAAGACAAACCATAATAGCAGTTATTATATGGTTGTCACTTTCTTCCTTATTTTACCTTAAGGAAATAGCAATCTAGATAATCTCTAGAAAGTGATAAATCCTGCAAATGAAAAAATGCATTAGGCCTGGAAATGAAAAGGAGGGGAAGTTCATGAGCTTTTGAAAATTCAAATGTTAAGGGGCTGGCTCTAATAAATGTATGCATTGATAACAAATTTCTCTGTGGTCCACTTTTATTGTCATTGACTAGGCACCATGGGTAAATAGTTAAATGTGTATGAATAGAAAGAGTTGACCACTTGACTTACAATACATAGACTGAAAAAAAATGGAGAAAAACTATTTTTTACCTTTCTATTAAACACTTCACCTTTAGTGTGGGGGACTGGGGTTCTCTGGTACTTATGATATGCCTTATCTTACTCACCCCACCATAGCCCTTGGCTGCAGGGTGGGAATGTTCTTCAACCCCCTGAATAGTTCCACTTGCAGGGTGATAGCACAATTAGGCAGACATGGCAATGAACAGTTTTGGGAAATACACACACACACACACACACACACACATGAGCAACAGAAAAGCTCACAGGTCCACCATTTGGGGAAGAGGCTTTCAGGGTTACAGTGAATTTATAAGGCCTTCCAATAGGTGATGGAAATGACAGATATTAAGTAGGAATGATTCATGAACCTCTAGGTATTCTCTGTGTTTTCACATATTACCAGAGTGAGAAAATCTAGGGAAAGGACAGATTTCTGGTTCTAAGAATAACCTATTCTCTTAGTCACTTAATTTAATATTTTAAAATATGTTATCTTCCTTAGTCCTACAAAAGTGTAGTGGGACACACTGGTTGCTTTATCAAATGGTTGTGATTTATAAATATTATCTGGCATCTGTCTTGCCACTCACTTCTCTCTAGTCAAGGCAATCATAAAAACTTGAAGAATATGGGGCTCCTGGGTGGCTCAGTGGGTTAAAGCCTCTGCCTTCAGCTCAGGTCATGGTCCCAGGGTCCTGGGATTGAGCCCCGCATCGGGTTCTCTGCTCGGTGGGGAGCCTGCTTCCCCCTCTCTCTCTGCCTGTTTCTCCACCTACTTGTGATCTCTGTCAAATAAATAAATAAGATCTTTAAAAAAAAAACTTGAAGAATACAATAACAATGTGTTTAAGTTATGTTTCATTTTTAGAAAGAATTGGTTGACAAATATACATGTAGATTGTGCAAAATTGCATATAGTTATATACACACACATACATATATGGAGAGTGTGAAAAAAGAGAGAAAAAAGATTCATAATATATCCATAGCAGAATAATATTTTGATAGATTAGCCAAAGTGTTTTTTTTTTCCATTTGGGCAGGCTGTAGGACATTCTCTGATTTGTCCACTCATGAAGATGTTGAAACATCAGAAAGAAGATAAAACAAAAGTATCACAATCTGACGACTGAAATTCAAAAACTTAGATCTCAAGATAATTGGAATGGCTTAGAGTATGAGTGAAAGATTTACATTATGACAAGGAGCACAACTTTCTGTTCAAAACCCCCAATATCCAGATATAAGACAATTTCCTTGGACTAGAAGGACAAAGAAAAGAAGAGCTTTGGGAAAGAAAAAAAAGGAATGAGTGCGTGGTGTGGGTCCTTGAGTCAGGAGAGTCCTGCCTCTACAGCATCACAGAGAAAATGAAGCAGACAGAAAACCTGGATATGCCCCAGAACATAAGAGAAAGGATGCAGAGGATTCAAGTACAGAGGAAAACTATGTCTTCTTTCCAGGTAAAGCCCAAGAAGGCAAAAAGGCACAGAGAAGAATATTTCTCTTACTCTTACTATTTGTAGAAAAGCAGTGATTGATTAGAAACAGGTTCAAGGAGTTTCTCACAGCCACATTATTTCACATAAAAGGATGTAAGACCCATGCGTTCACAAGAAGCAATGGAATTAACTGAAAGACAGCAGAGCTAAATGAGGTCCCAGTCCTAAAGCATGCAAAGAATTGAATTTCGCCAGCAACCACATAAGTTTAGAAGAACATCCTTCCCCGGTTGAGCCTCAAATGAGACTGTAGTCTTAAAACAAGGGACCACATAGAAGTGGTCTTCATGGACAAAACACCAGAGGGGAAAAAAGATATCTTAGTTTATTCTAGAGTAGCTTGATGGGAGTCTAGACAATATGCCACCTTCCTATGAATGTGGTAGAATTACAAAGCACCCCCAGAATTTAGGAGCAACTCCAGGGGAAATGGGGTAGGACTCCAAATTGATGAAAAGGTTTAAATATACTGTGAAATAAAGTCATAATAGTAATTTATTTTTAATTATACGAAAATGGTATATTTCCTACAAACTTGGATTTTTATTTTGTACTAAATGTCAAGCTTCCCACAGATGGAGATCTGCCCAGAATAAAAATAAAAACTTAGTGCATCCCATTATCTACATCAGAGAATAATTAATAGAGCTCAGTTTTCTTGAGAACAATTTATAATCTCATGTAATATGTGATGTGCTTAAATAGGATTAACTTTCATTTATAAATTCTGATTTCAAATATAATTCCAGTGAATTGTGAGAAGACTGACTTTAATATTAGAATGTCTTAAATGTCTTAAAAGATAATGAATGCAACCTTTTAGTGTTTGTTAACAAGAATACTTAGAATGGGGCATGGAACAAGATAGCTAAAGGCCTTAAACTGGATGCCAAATTTCTAAGAACACAACCACATTTTAAATAAAAAAGTGATTTTAGAGGTATCAGGATCAGAAAGATAGCATTTACTATCCAAGCCTCTTCATCCCTCATTCTGTCCACAAGTGGAGACCTGGGACACTAGCAAAAGTGTGAGAAATGGAGCCAACTGGCTCTGATTCAAGATCAGTGAGGTCACTGCCCATTCCTTCTAAGACAGCTACCAAGAGAAGCACCAACATCCCCCTTTTTATTTGCATTTATTTTTTTAAGATTTTTATTTATTTATTTGACAGACAGAGATCACAAGTAGGCAGAGAGGCAGGCAGAGAGAGAGGAGGAAGCAGGCTCCCCACTGAGCAGAGAGCCCAATGCGGGGCTCGATCCCAGGACCCTGGGATCATAACCTGAGCCAAAGGCAGAGGCTTTAACCCACTGAGCCACCCAGGTGCCCCTTTATTTGCATTTATTAAAAAAAATAGACATGCCAGAGTTTCAGCCCATTTAGAGAACCTACAGTGAGGAATGTAAAAGCTAAGGTGAGCTTGAGGGGTATCTTCCAAACCAGGGAGAGACTGAGGAGTGGAGTTAAGCTGCTCAGAGAAGCTAATTTCTCCAGGCTTTTCCTCTTATTCTGGCCAGAAAAAGCTCTTAGGAGCAAGAGAAAAAAAGCTACAGTTTCAATGAGAGAATCAACCTCCATCATCTGCTATCAGCAAAGTTTGCCTACCACACCATTCCCCTCACCAAGTTGTACATTTAATTAATCAACAAAACAAAATCTATGAGTTAAAACAACTCTGGAGAAGTGAAAGGATGAACTTAAGTAACAAAAGAAAAACAATAGCATGAGAGAAATATACCTTAATGGTAGAACATATCAAAAAATACTTATACATTTTGTTCAAGACCATTAAGTCAAATATGTCATGCAGGTCCCATAAAAACTAATGATATTTTTTAAAATTTAATTCCAGTACAGTTAATATAGAGTATTTTATATTAGTTTCGGGCTAATATGATTTTGACTGCAGGGACATAAATGCAATATCCAATAGTGACAACAAAGTGCAAATGGTTGGTCCTTTGACTCTTTGGTCGAATATTATGTTTTGGACGCAGGGAAAATTTTAAGAAAGACTCCTGACAGAATGTAATGCATATATAAGAGAGGAGAACAGAGCCTAAAGAACTGAAATAACTTTCTGAATAATTATGGTTGAAGTGCAATCTGTAAATAAACATTGGAGCATCAGACCTGAGTGCAAAATCACAATATTGGTTTTTGAATACCTGTCATAAAAAATACATTAAATATGTTTTACTGAAGGCAGGGATTATAAAGAAAAAGTTAGGCCATGTTTTTGTGGAATCCTAAGCAGTACATAACATATTTGAAAACAAAATGTGTAGTGTTGGATGTGCTGCTTCATGTATCCATAATAATCAGTGTCAGTAAGAATGAATGGGTAGGTAATATAGTCAAATGCAGAGAACTTCCTGTTCTGAAGTTTTCTGCATCTGAAGAAGGCTACAGATTGAAGATATAAAATACCTCATCAGTACTGACTGCCTTAACTTTTTAGATATTATATCATATTATAGCCACATATTTTTAATTTCTAATCCCACAACTGGCATAAAATCCACTTCTTAAAATAGTGCTGTAAGCTCTACCAATGTGCATGTTGGAAGTTATACCTTCCGGTATACAGACAAATTTCAGGACTAGTAATGCAGTAGGAAGTTAATTAAATTATATTCATAGTACTTATCTCTATCACCTAGTACTATATCATCATAACTTATCTAATAAACACAGTGGCATCAGTCACTGATGTATCCTTACTCCTGAAACTGCAATTACACCTATGTTCATCCAATGTCAACAGCAGATAACCAATAAGACACTGAAATGTAAGTGAATACTTATGATTGTTTTATATACAGTGTTACGTGATTAATGATATTGTCTTAACACTGACACCTATTGTTTCAAATGATGTAAAGTTAGGCCCCACTGAATGGTATGGAGTTGAACTAGCCAAGCACTGAAGCCATTTACTATAAGGTAGGCTTTAGAATTATGTTAGGAGAACTCAGGAGGTGGTTGCCAGCATAGGGAACAGACAGCATGGTACTAGAATAGAAGACACATTTCCCTTTACACAGGAAATTCATATTTTTAAGGAAATATATATATATAAATATTTTTAAAAATCCCTTGCTATATAAAATAATAGAAGTATGTGTAAACTAGAAAGATAGCAAAAAAGAGGTGAATAATTCTATCTTGGTAGAGTCAACTGAACTTGTTCAGGTGGAAAGAAAGTATCGTAGGAGAGACAACTCTTATTGCCATCTTATTTTAGCTTATTTATATTGTTCAAATTGGATTTTAAATAGTTTAAATTAACTCAATAGCAAACTAAGAAGGTAGTACTCCAAAAAGAAGAAAGTGTGTGTTATTGGTGTAAAGAACGGGAAATTAGCATCATGTAATGTTGCTAAATGCAGAGTATACAGGAGAGAGTAAAAAAAGAATAAAGCAGAGAAGCATGAAGCAGAGAGCAACTAGAGGCAAAAGCAGGGGTCATGGCATTAGGGGACTCATGAACTCCACTAAGGGGCTTTATTTGATCCTAGGGACATGAAGAGGTCGTTGAGAGGCTAAAAGCAAAATTCTAAATGGTCAATGTTCCATTTTAAAAAGTGAAATATCATAATGATAGTTGAAGAAAGAAGAAATCATAGACAGGGAAAAAACTGGCAGATTACTGAGATTATCTGACCAAAAGATGAGGGTGGGAGATGGGAGGAGAAGACAGTAGTACTAAAGGGAAAGGATGAATTTAAAAGCTGTTTGGAAGGTAAATTCTGTGTTGTTTGATGATTTATTAAATGTATGTAAAAGGGAATATGGGGTAATTAAAGATGACACATTGTTATCCAGAAAGATAGATTCTGTACCACTAATTAAGCTGGAGAAGTCAATATAATTAGAGGTGTAGGGGGAGAGATAATTATATTGGCTTGGAACAGGGTTTCAAGGATCCAGATATCTAGTGAAAGTATCTACTAAGAATACACACTGTCCTCTAAAATTGATAGAGAGCTTTCCCTTCAGTAATACATGTCCCAATTTATTTTTAGTACAGGTATATTTGAATTTTGGGGAGATATTTCAACATTCATTTCCCCCCCCAAAAAAACCCTAATTTCAATACAAATTAAGCTAGTTTTTCTTAAAAACATTTTAAACATTAGTCATATTAATTGTTATCTGGTTAGTCTTGAAATCAAAATGCATGTGTTTGAATTATAAAGGTTCAACTGAATACGGAGTACCTTCTGTCTGCCAAACAGCTTTAATGTGAAGCACAAAAAAATTAAGAAAGATCATTAAATATATGAATAATTTTTCTATGTTTTATAGAATATTTTCCAGTTTATATGCTCATTAAACAGTGCTGGATAAAGTTCATTTATGATGACTAATCAAGAAACCCTTCTTTTCTTTCTCTCTCTCTCAAATAAATAAACAAAATCTTAAAAAAAAATTTAAAAAGGGCACCTGGGTGGTTCAGTTGGTTGAGCGACTGCCTTCAGCTCAGGTCATGATCCCAGACTTCCAGGATCGAGTCCCGCATCGGGCTCCTGGCTCTATGGGGAGTCTGCTTCTCCCTCTGACCTTCTCCCCTCCTATGCTCTCTCTCACTCTTTCTCTCTCTCTCAAATAAACAAAATCTTAAAAAAAAATAGAAACCCTTCTTTTAAACTCAAAGTTGGATTCAAAAGCTTTAACTTTTTATTCTTTATATGTGTTTATTATATTTACTTATAATCATAGTTTTTTTAATTTTTATTTTATAAGATTTTATTTATTTATTTGAGAGAGAGAGAGAGAAAGCAAGGAAGAGCATGAGGGGTGGAGGGGTGTGGGGAGAGGAGGAGGGAGAGGGAGAAGCAGACTCTCTGCTGAGCAGGATTCCCCCCCCCCCACCCACCAAACAGTATCAATGCAGGGCTCCATCCCAGGACCTGGGATCATGACCTGAGCTGGAGGCAGATACTTAACCAACTGAGCCATCCAGGTGCCCCTATAATCACAGTTTTATCCAATGTTTTATATGAAGTGGTAGAAGGCCAGTGTTAATAACTCTAAGTTGATTATTAATACATTTTTAGATTCCCTTTAAGGGAAAAGATTCTAGTTGCCCATCTTTTCTCTAGGAGCATGTCTTGAAAGATAATCCTTTAAGAGATTTTTTTGTAAGTATTGAATCAGTAAACCATATACCTGAAAGCAAAATTACACTGTATGTTAACTACAAGAAAAAAAAAGAGAGAGAGAGAATTGCAGTGTCAAAGATAATACTCATACAGGGCCTTTTAGGATCCCTACTTTTGCTGACAATGCATAGCTAATATTACATGATTTTCTGCCACCACAATCTTTATATAATATGAGTGGTTGGTGGTAGATACACTAATTGGATATGTTTTTAAATTTGTACTTTGTTTTTTATTTTTTTCATTTTAGCAATATAGTTTTAATCACAATATATGGAGACTCTTCACACTCTTGCCACACTGATTAGTTCTCTATGTTATTGTCTACATCCCCATACTCACCAAGAATAGCCCCAAATTGTGTGGTGTTTTCCCTAAATGAGCTCTTCTTCATTTCAAACATAAATGATTACTGTTATACACTGATGGCTCCCAAATCAGTATTAGGAATTTTGATCCACTTATAAACTTCAGGATATTATTAAGTAGTGTTTTCTTTCTCTGCTTTAACTTTAGGTTCTCTGAAAGTCAGCTTGATTTTGGTCCTTCTGCAACTACTCAGAGAGGTGCAAACTTATTACTGCCCATGGGATAACTCCTAATACTTCAGGTCTTCCTATGTGCTTGCTACAGAAGCCTCTTACGCAGGATGTTGGAGGACAGTGTTTTGGAATTGCTAGAACACTATGCATTTTTTTGGCCTCACAGAATGAATTTGGAAGTTTTTCTTCCATTTCTATTCTTTGGAACAGTTTGAGAAGAATGGGTATTAACTGTTCTTTAAATGCCTGGTAGAATTCCCCTAGGAATCCATCTTGGCCCTGGACTTTTGTTTGTTCAGAGATTTTTTTTTTTTAATTACTGGTTCAGTTTTCTTTGCTTGTTATGGGTCTGTCCAAATGTTCTATTTCTTCCTGTTTTGGTTTTAGTAGTTTGTATGTTTCTAGGAATTTATCCATTTCTTCCAGATTTCTATGTTTGTTGGCATGTAATTTTTCATAATATTCTTTTATAATTGTGTATATTTCTGTGGTGTTGGTTATGAGCGCTCCTCTTTCATTTGTGATTTTATTTATTTTTAAGATTTTTATTTATTTATTTGACAGAGATCACAAGTAGGCAGGGAGGCAGGCAGAGAGGGAGGAGGAAGCAGGCTCCCCGCTGAGCAGAGAGCCTGATGCAGCCTGGATCTCAGGACCCCGAGATCATGACCTGAGCTGAAGGCAGAGACTTAACACACTGAGCCACCCAGGTGCCCATGATTTTATTTATTTGGGTCCTTTCTCTTTTTGGTAAGTCTGGCTCAGTGTTGATCCATTTTGTTCTTTCAAAGAATCAGCTCATGGTTTTGTTCATCTGTTCCACTGGTTTGTTTGTTTCTATATCATTTATTTCTGCTCTAATCTTTATTTCTCTTCTTCTGCCTTATTTGCTGTTTCTTTTCTAGCTCCTTAAGTTGTAAGGTTAGGTTGTCTATTTGAGACTTTTCTTGCTTCTTGTGGTAGGCCTGTTATTGCAATATACTTCCCTCTTAAGACTCCAGTTGCTGCATCCTTAAAGTTTTGGAGTGTTGTGTTTTCATTTTCATTTCCTTCCATGTATTTTTTTTTAATTTCTTCTTTAATTTCCTGGTTAACCCATTCATTCCTTAGTGGGATGTTCCTTAATATCCATGTATTTGTGGTCTTCCCTAATTTTTTCTTGTAGTTGACTTCAAGTTTCATAGTATTGTGGTCTTAAATATGCCTGGTATGGTTTTAATAGTTTTGTATTTGTTAAGGGCTGACTTGTGACCCAGTATGTGATCTAGTCTGGAGAATGCACCATGTGTACTCTAAAAGAATATGATTATACTGCTTTAGGATGAAATGATCTGAATATATTAAGTTCATCCAGTCCAGAGTGTCATTCAAAGCAATGGTTTCCTTGCCGATTTTCTGTTTAGATGATCTGTCTATTGCTTTAAGTGGGGTGTTAAAGTCCACTACTATTATTGTATTATTATCAATGAGTTTCATTATGTTTGTTATTTACTGATTTATAAATCTGGGAGCTCCCAAGTCAGGAGCATAAATATTTACAATTGTTAGATCTTCTTGATGGATAGACCCTTTAATTATAATATAATGCTCTTCTTCATCTCTGGTTACTGTTTTTGGTTTAAAATCCTGTTTAATATAAGGATGGCTACTCCACATTTCTTTTGGCATCCATTTACATTATAGATGGTTCTCCATCCCTTCACTTTCAATCTGCAGATATCTTTTGGTCTAAAATGAGTCTTTTGTAGGCAGTATATAGATGGATCTAGTTTTTTGTGTTTTTGTTTGTTTTGTTTTGTTGTTTTCTTATCCATTCTGATACCCTCTGTCTTTTGATTGGATCATGTAGTCCATATACATTTAGATTACTGATAGATATGAATTTAGTGCCATCATATTACCTCTAAAGTTGGTATTTCTGGTGATGTTATCTGTTCTTTTCTAGTCTTTGTTGCTTCCCCCCAACACACACACCCAAAGCCCCCTTTAATATATCTTACAGGGCTGGTTTAGTGGTAACAAATTCCTTTGGTTTTTGTTTATCTGGGGAAAATTTATCTCTCTTATTCTGAATGAGAACCCTGTTGGCTAAACTATCCTTGGCTG
>PISX010017968.1:29956-42058 GCA_004024625.1 Mellivora capensis | reverse complement strand
ATAAAATTATGAATGAAAAAAGAGATAACAACTAACACCAAGGAAGTAGAAACAATCATAAGGAGTTATTACCAACAATTAAATGCGAATAAGTTAAGCAACCTAGATGAAATGGATGCATTCCTGGAAAACTATAAACTCCCAAAAATGAACCAGGAAGAAATTGACAACCTGAATAGACCAATATCTAGTAACGAGAAGGAAGCAGTGATTAAAAACGTCCCAAAAAACAAGAGCCCAGGAACTGATGGATTCCCTGGGGAATTCTACCAAACTATCAAAGAAGAAATAACACCTATTCTCCTGAAGCTGTTTCAAAAAATTGAAGCAGAAGGAAAACGTCCAGACTCTTTTTATGAAGCCAGCATTACCCTGATCCCCAAACCAGGCAAAGACCACACCAAAAAGGAGAATTTCAGACGAATATCACTGATGAATATGGATGCTAAGATTCTCAACAAGATCCTAGCAAACAGGATCCAACAGCACATTAAAAAGATCATCCACCATGACCAGGTGGGATTCATCCCTGGCTTACAAGGGTGGTTCAACATTCGCAAGTCAATTAACGTGATAGAACAAATCAATAAGAGAAGAGAGAAGAACCACATGGTCCTTTCAATTGATGCAGAAAAGGCATTTGACAAAATCCAGCATCCGTTCCTGATTAAAACAGTTCAAAGTATAGGGATAGAGGGAACTTCCTCAACTTCATAAAATCTATCTGTGAAAGACCCACTGCAAACATCATTCTCAATGGGAAGAAGCTCACAGCCTTCCCGTTGAGATCAGGAACACGACAAGGATGCACATTCTCACCACTCTTCTTCAATATAGTATTAGAAGTCCTAGCAACAGCATTAAGACAACAAAGAGAAATAAAAGGTATCCAAATTGGCTATGAAGAAGTCCAACTCTCTCTTTTCACGGATGACCTGATACTTTATATGGAAAACCCAAAAGACTCCACCTTCAAACCACTAGAACTCATACAGCAATTCAGTAACATGGCAGGATACAAAGTCAATGTACAGAAATCAGTGGCTTTCTTATACACGAACAATAAAAATACAGAAAGGGAATTAGAGAATCTATTCCATTTACTATAGCACCAAGAACCATAAGATACCTGGGAATAAACCTAACCAAAGAGGTAAAGGATCTGTACTCAAGGAACTTCAGAACACTCATGAAAGAAATTGAAGAAGACACAAAAAGATGGAAGACCATTTCATGCTCTTGGATCAGTAGAATAAACATTGTTAAAATGTCTATACTACCTAGAGCAATCTATACTTTTAATGCCATTCTAATCGAAATTCCACCAGTATTTTTCAAAGAGCTGGAGCAAATAATCCTAAAATTTGTATGGAATCAGAAGAGACCCCGAATTGCTAAGGAAATGTTGAAAACAAAAATAAAACTGGCGGCATCACGTTACCTGATTTCAAGCTTTCCTACAAAGCTGTGATCACCAAGACAGCATGGTACTGGCAAAAAAACAGACACGTAAAACAGTGGAACAGAGTAGAGAGCCCAGATATGGACCCTTAACTCTACAGTCAAATAATCTTCGACAAAGCAGGAAAAAATATACAGTGGAAAAAAGACAGTCTCTTCAATAAATGGTGCTGGGAAAATTGGACAGCTATATGTAGAAGAATGAAACTAGACCATTTTTTTACACTGTACACAAAGATAAACTTGAAATGGATAAAAGACCTCAACGTGAGACAGGAATCCATCAGCATCCTAGAGGAGAACATAGGCAGTAACCTCTTCGGTATCAGCCACAGCAACTTCTTTCAAGATATGTCTCCAAAGGCAAAGGAAACAAAAGTGAAAATGAACTTTTGGGATTCCATCAAGATCAAAAGCTTCTGCACAGCAAAGGGAACAGTCAATAAAACAGAGAGACAACCCACGGAATGGGAGAAGATATTTGCAAATGACAGTACAGACAAAAGGTTGATATCCAGGATCTATAAAGAACTTCTCAAACTCAACACACACACAAAACAGATAATCATATAAAAAAATGGGCAGGATATATGAACAGACACTTCTCCAATGAAGACATGCAAAAGGCTATCAGACACATGAAAAAATGTTCATCATCACTAGCCATCAGGAAGTTTCAAATTAAAACCACTTTGAGATACCACCTTACACCAGTTAGAATGGCCAAAATTAGCAAGATAGGAAACAACGTGTGTTGGAGAGGATGTGGAGAAAGGGGAACCCTCTTACACTGTTGGAATGCAAGTTGGTGCAGCCACTTTGGAGAACAGTGTGGTGATTCCTCAAGAAATTAAAAATAGAGCTTCCCTATGACCCTGCAATTGAACTACTGGGTATTTACCGCAAAGATCCAGATGTGGTGAAAAAAAGGGCCATCTGTACCCAAATGTTCATAGCAGCAATGGCCACAGTCGCCAAACTGTGGAAATAACCAAGATGGCCTTCAAAGGATGAATGGATAAGGAAGATGTGGTCCCTATACACTATGGAATATTATGGTTCCATCAGAAAGGATGAATACCCAACTTTTGTAGCAACACGGACGGGACTGGAAGAAATTTTGCTGAGTGAAATAAGTCAAGCAGAGAGAGTCAATTATCATATGTTTTCACTTATTTGTGGAGCATAAAAAATAACAGAGTACATGGGGATATGGAGAGGAGAAGGGAGTTGAGGGAAATTGGAAGGGGAGATGAACCATGAGAGACTATGGACTCTGAAAAACAACCTGAGGGGTTTTGAAGGGGCGGGGAGTGGGAGGTTAGGAGAGTCAGGTGTTGGATATTAAGGAGGGCACGTATTGCATGGAGCACTGGGTGTGGTGGCAAAACAATGCATACTGTTACGCTGAAAAGAAATTTATAAAAAAGGCAAAATAAATAAATGAAGAGATAGATAAATAAATTTTATCGAGAAAAAATAATATTAATTTGTTGCCACTTATTCATGTTCATTTTATGGCCTGATATGTGGTTCATTTTTATGCAGGTTCCATTTGTGCTTCAGAAGAATATATGTTTTTTGTTGATGCATATACGGTTCTATATTTGTCCATTGGATTGAGTTTTTTGATGCATTGTTCATATCATCTATGTGCTTATTAAGTTGTGTCTGTTCTCCTAGCAATTACTGAGGGAAGTGTATTCAAACTTTCAACATATTGATGGATTTGTCAATTTGAATTCTATTAATTTTAGGAAGTGTTTTATCTTTTAAATGAAGTGTAACTTAGAGTCATCATATAGTGAGGTTTTTTGGTTAATAATGAGTTTTTCTTTAAAATCTATTTGCTTGATTTTAATATAGTTGCATAATTTTTTATTGCTTGGGCTTTGCCTAACATATATTTCTCTAACTTTTTAAATTTGGCCTTTCATTCCTACTATTATTATAGATAGTATGTATTCAAGTAGTTCATTTTCTTTCCATTTTCTGATAAGCTTTTCTCGTTGTTACAACCTATGTAGGTAATTGCAGATTTATTTTGATTTACTTTACCATCTTATTTTGTGTTTTCTATGTATCTTGCTTTTTCTGAGCTTTTTTTTTCTATCTTCCTACTTTCTATTGCATGACCAGATTTTTTTTTTCATTATCCTTCCATTTGTTCAAGATTATGGACTCTATGCCTTCTTTTAGGTTATGCTTAAAATGTTAACATCCACTCTAAAGAGATTCTAATACAAATTTTTCTGTCTCTTCAAAATTATGAGAACTCAAAACATTTAACTCTTCGTATTCCCCTCCTCTCCTACATGTTATATTGTCTGTATTTTCACTTTTCTTCACTTTCTGCTGCAAAATTAATGATTAATAGTTCTATTATTGTTTTATTTTGTTATTGAAGTTGTTTATTTTGGTTGACACTTCTGCATATTTTTTCTCACCTATCATTCTTGTTGAAACTTAGCCCTCCCGTCTGACTTCAGTTTGCTTTGATTGGTAATTCATTTATTTATTTTTAGTTTTTAAAGACTTTATTTTACACAGAGAAGAGAAAGAGAGAGAGGGAACAAAAGCAGGCAGAGCGAGAGGCAGGAGAAGCAGACTTCCCACTAAGCAGGGAGCCTGAGGTTGGGCTCTATCCCAGGTCCCTGGGATATTGACCTGAGCTGAAGGCAGATGTTTAACCAACTGAGACACACAGGGGTCCCTGGAAATTCATCTTTTAGAATAAATGAGGTTCCATTGGTGGTAAACTGGGGCAGCATCCCGTCCTGATTTCAGATGCTGGAGGGAAACCGGATCAAAACCCAGCTTTGCTGTTATTAAATCTGTGATTAAGTCCCCCATGCCTCAGTTTCCCTATTTGTTAAATCAGATCATTAATAATATCTGTCCTGTAGAGTACTTGGGAGAATTGAATATGTTGCATATGTAAAATGCTTAGAATAGTTTCTGGTACAAATCAAACTATGACCCTGCAATTGCACTACTGGGTATTTACCCCAAAGATACAGATTTGGTGAAAAGAAGGGCCATCTGTACTCCAATGTTTATAGCAGCAATGGCCACAGTCGCCAAACTGTGGAAAGAACCAAGATGCTTTCAATGGATGAATGGAAAAGGAAGATGTGGTCCATATACACTATGAAGTATTATGCCTCCATCAGAAAGGATGAATACCCAACCTTTGTATCAACATGGAGGGGACTGGAGGAGATTATGCTGAGTGAAATAAGTCAAGCAGAGAGAGTCAATTATCATATGGTTTCACTCATTTGTGGAGCATAAGAAATAATATAGAGGACATGGGGAGATGAAGAGGAGAAGGGAGTTGAGGGATATTGGAAGGGGTGGTGAACCATGAGAGACTATGGACTCTGAAAAAGAATCTGAGGGTTTTGAAGGGGCAAGGGGTGGGAGGTTGGGGGGGCCAGGTGGTGGGTATTGGCGAGGGCACGTATTGCATGGAGTATTGGGTGTGGGGCATAAACAGTGAATTCTGTTACGCTGAAAAGAAATAAAAAATTTTTAAAAAATCAAACATTATTTCACTCAGCATAATCTCTTCCAGTCCCCTCCATGTTGCTACAAAAGTCGGGTATTCATCCTTTCTGATGGAGGCATAATACTCCATAGTGTATATGGGCCACATCTTCTTTATCCATTCATCTGTTGAAGGGCATCTTGGTTCTTTCCACAGTTTGGCGACTGTGGCCATTGCTGCTATAAACATTGGGGTACAGATGGCCCTTCTTTTCACCACATCTGTATCCTTGGGGTAAATACCCAGTAGCGCAATTGCAGGGTCATAGGGAAGCTCTATTTTTAACTTCTTGAGGAACCTCCACACTTTTCTCCAGAGTGGCTGCACCAACTTGCATTCCCACCAACAGTGTATGAGTGTATGAGTGAAATATGTCAAGCAGAGAGAGTCAATTATCATATGGTTTCACTTATTTGCGGTGCATAACAAATAACACGGAGGACATGGGGAGATGGAGAGGAGAAGGGAGTTGAGGGAAATTGGGGGGGGAGATGAACCATGAGAGACTATGGACTCTGAAAAATAACCTGAGGGTTTTGAAGGGGCGGGGGTAGGAGGTTGGGGGAGCCTGGTGGTGGGTATTGTGGAGGGCACACATTGCATGGAGCACTGGGTGTGGTGTAAAACTATGTATGAATTCTGTTATGCTGAAAAGAAATTTAAAAAAAATCAAACATTAAGCATTATTTTGAATGATTTGGGGGAAATGACTCTTCAATAAAGGAGAAATAAGGTTATTATAAAGCAAAAAGACTAAGACTTAAAACAAAATGAAGTGCGTCTGAGTCCTGATCTCCAGCAGGGTACTTGGCTCTTTGGCTGGTCAGTCTCCCACCTTCAGGGGTGGACTTGGGGAACTCTAGACTGTTCAGGGAAGTTCCCTTCTGGGGTGGAGACTATTCCTGTGCCAGGATGGGTTCCACTTCAAGGCGGATTTCTCTGCTCCAGTGCCTGAAACATCCCTTTGCCTCTGTTTGGTGGTATTTATTTATGAGCAGAAGACATATTTTTATCATCTTTCTTCCTCAGATAAATGAACTTTTCAGAAGAATGTCCCCCCTAACTCACCTTGCCCTACTGTTTGGATCATGCAGAGTATAAAGTCAAGAAGTCATAGTGCACAAGGGCAAGAAGGATGCTGTGGCAAAAGGTTGACACATTTACTGATAACAATCATTATCTCCTGAAAAAATGTATCTTGCATAATTTATGACTATTGCATCTAAGAACTCTCTACTTAAATTTTTGCAGAGAAAGATAATAAAAGAGGAAGAAGGGGCATATGGAGGGCAAAATAACAATGTTTTAGTAAATAATGTATTACAGAACTATCTTACAGAATTTATGTATCATTTGCTCCTTTTTAAAGGAGGAATATACCTTATGTGGTCTAGAATCAGCTTGTATTAAGATTCTGAATTCACTAACTCAGCAAATATATATTAGTCCCTATTACAGCCAGGTCCTATGACAGATGCAGAGAATACTAAGATAAATAAAACATTGACTTACCTTCAAAGTACTTACAGTTTATGACGTGTAAAAATAAATTAAAATGAAAGAGACAAAATCCAAAATGTAGGAGCACCAGAGGACCAGACACCAACTTGAAGTTTCATCATAGAGATGACCTCTTCTATAATGACATCTGACACCATCCCTCCAGACTGTGTGTTCAACCTTTCACTCTATCTTGAAAAACAACCTCCATGAATCCAGCTCAATTTACAAGGTGAATCTGTTTAATAGTGCAATATTATCAGTAGCTATCTCAAGGACTAGCTGTAATAGGAACTTACAACTTTAATTTGAATGAATGGCTATATTGAATCTTAAAAATTAAGAAAATAAAGCACAGAAATTTTAAGTAAATTGACCAATGTCAGATGATTTCTTATAACAGAAAACAAATTTTAATGCAAGACCTCTTACTGACTTCAAGATTATTTTCACTAGCCTATGTTCAATATCCATAACATTGGGGATAAGATATTTTGTATTTCTATGATATGAAGATTATTTTTAATTTACATTGTATTTAATAGTTGATACAAGCTATTTCCTGAAAAATTAAAAGCAAGGTTTGTTAGAGCTAGAAAGAAACCCCAAAGTATTATAGTCATTTTGATATATGTGAGTTGTCCTTTTAAAACTATTCTTAAAAAATAACAAGTTTTCTGTTTCCACATGTGAAGAACTTGGAAGTTGCCACTCCATCTTAACAATAAATAAAGAATGACAAGACACACCAAAAGGCAATAATAATAATAATAATTTGAAACAGAAAAAGCATCAGTACCAGACATGGCAAAAATGTTGGAATTCTCAGACTAGGATTTAAACAACTATGATTAATATACTAAGGCTTCTAAAGGATAAAGTAGACATCATGCAAGAATAGATGGGTAATGTAAGTAGAAAAATAGAAATCCTGAGAAAGAACAAAAATGAAATGCTAAAGATTAAAAAGACTGTAATAGAAACTAACAATGCCTTTGGTGGTCTCATTAGTAGACTAGACATAGCTGCAGAAAGAATTTCTGAACTAGAGGATATATAAAGAGAAAACTTAAAAACTGAAAAGTGAAAAGAACGAAGTCTGAGAAAAACAGAGTGGAATATCCAAGACTATGGGACAACTACAAAAGTTGTAGAATGAATGTAATGGGAAGATCAGAAAAAGAAGAAAGAGAGGAAAGGAAGAGGAACAGAAGAAATATTTGAAAAAATCATAAGTGAGAATTTCTATAAGCTATTGCCAGAAACCAAACCACTAATTTAGGAAACTCAGAGAACACCAAGCAGAGTAATGTAAAAAATAAAAACAAAACCAAAAACTACACTTAGACATATTATTTTTAAATTACAGGAAATCAAAGACAAAGAAAAAAATCCTGAAAGATGCTAGATCAAAAACAAACAAACAAACAACCTTATCTATAAAAGAACAAAGTTAACAATTATATTATATTCAACTTCTTTCAGAAACCATGCAAACAAGAAGAGAGAGGAATGAAGTACTTAACATGTTGAGAGAAAAATATCCACTAACCTAGAATTCTGTGCCATGCAAAATTATCCTTCTAAACTGAAGGAGAAATACTTTCTCAGACAAAGAAAAACTGAGGAAATTTTTTGCCAGAGATCTACTTTGCAAGAAATATTCAAAGTGCTTTATGGAGAAGAAAAATATTATAGATTGAACTTAGATCTACATAAAGAAAAGAAGAGCATCAAAGAAAGGATAAGTGAAAAGTTTTAAGTAAAATTAAAATTATTTTTCTTATTCTTAATTGATATAACAGGTAACATTTTGTCCAAAATAATATTTGCAACAATGTATTTAATTTCTACACTTATGCATATACATTGTATATGCTTATGTATAAGTGAAATGAATAGCAGTTTTGATAAGAAGGACTAGGGGAAGAAATTAGAATTGTTTTGTTATTATAAGATACTATGTGGATTAATGGTAAGTGTATAGGGGAAAGTCTAGGACAACTATGATTAAAAGTTTAAAAAGAAGTGTAACTGATAACTAAGGAGAGAAAATGAAATCATATAAAATGTTAAATTAAAAGCACAAAAGGCAAAAACAGAGTGGAAGATAAAAAGAGGAACAAAAACAAGGGCAACAAATAGAGAAGAGTAATGAATATGGTAGATAAATTAATCCAAGTAAATCAATAAATACTTCAAATATTAATGATTTAAATGCAGCAGTTAAAAGGCATACATTACTAGAGTGGATTCAAAAACATGACCCAACTATATGTTTTCTATGAGAAACCCATTTTAAATATAAAGGCACATAGAAATTAAAAGTAAATATATGGAGAAAATATACCATGTTAACCCTAAAAAGGAAGGCAGGAATAGCTATATTAATCCAAGACAGATCAGAATTCAAAGTAAAAACACATTAAAAGGCCACTACGCTGTGATAAACGTTTCAGTTCTCCAAGAAGACACACAATTCTTAATGTGTGGTTTCCTAACAACAGAGTGTCAAAATAGGTGGGGCAAAAATTGATAGAAGTGTAATGATAAATAGAGTAATCCACCATTGTAGTTGGAGATGTCAACACCTCTCTATCAGAAATAGACAGACCTAACTGACAGAAAATCAGCAAGGATAAAGTAGAACTCAACAGCACCATTAATCAACAGGTTATGATAGACACCTACAGACTACTTCAACCAACAGTAGCAGAATACAAGTAGATCGGTGAAATAGAACAGAGAACCCATAAATAGACTTCCATAAATATAGTCAGTCAACTGGTCACACAAAAAAGTTAAAGCAACACAATGGAGCAAAGATGCTCTCTTTGACAAATAGCAGTGGAACAACTAGACATCCACTTGCAAAAAAATAAATCTAAACACAGACATTAAACTTTTTATAAATTAACTCAAAACGGATCATAGATTTAATACAAATGTAAATCTATAATATAAGAGAATACCTAGATGACCTTGGGTATGGTGGTACACTAGAGGCATGATACATGAATTAAATAATTCATGAGCTGAACTTTATTAAAATCAAAACTTTTTCTCCACAAATGACAATACCAAGGGAATCAGGAAATAATCCACATGCTGACGGAAAATGTTTGCAAAAGATATATCTGATACAGGACTACTATTCAAAATATACTCTTATAATCTAATAATAAGAAAAATACTTGATTTAAATTTTTCCAAAGACCTTAACAAACAACTCAGCAGAGAAGATATGCCAATGGCAAGTAAGAGTATGAAAAGATGCCCCACATCACAGGTCATCAAGAAAATGCAAATTAAAACAAGAAGATCCCACACATACCTATTACAACAGCCAATGGGAAAGTTAAATACTTTCCTCAAAATTTTTTGTAAACATAAACCTACCCTAAAAAAATGAAATCTTGAAACAAACAAACAGGAGATAATAATAGACAATGCTGGTAAAAATGTAAGGTTATCAACACACTTTATGTTACTAGTGAAAGTATGAACTGCCAGAAACTACTTAGAAAGTAACCTGGCAGTATCTTTTAAAGGTAATGATGATAACCCCCTATAAGTCACCAGTAACATTAGACAATCTTTCTTATAGACATGAAAAATACAATTCGTAGAGATGTAAGTACACGAATAGTTACTACAATATTGTTCAGGATGAAAAGCCAAACTAGAAAGAAAGTGAATGTTAGTAATTACAAGAATGGGTGCATTGACTAATATCTACCCTATAAAATAGTGTATCTGCACTAAAAGGAATGAGTTAGATCTAGACACTTTTATACGGAAGAAGATCCATAAATGTTGCTAAACAAAATAATAAGTCCCAGAGGAATAGATAAAGAGTGACTCTATTTTAAAAAGAGAAAAAAAGTAATAAAACCCTCTGTGTACATGTAGACAGTATTTCAGTGAACCCAATGTATTATTCCTTGATACATTATTAACTTACACCACTAAGAAAGAAGAAAATATGCTGCCTTTTCAAATTGTGAGTATATCACAGTATGTCACTTTCAGTCTTGTTTAAAAGTTTTTTTAAAGGTAAGAATCAATTAAATATTATATGTTCAGCATATATTTACTTAATGAGTACCTGCTATATATACTAGATTCTGTTCTAGGGACTAGAGATACACCAGTGAAGAGAATAGGCAAAATTTTCTGCCTTTGAGGAACTTGCATTTTCCATAACCCACATCCAATGTTTTAAGAGCAGAAAGAAAAGTATGGAAAGATACAAATAAAAATAATCAACAACATCACCTCAGGTAAATAGATCTGAGTGGTTTGATATGTTATAATAAGTATGTATTACTTTTATAATATTTTAAAATCTAATAAAATGTATGTATAGGGACTTATTTCTTCATAGGTGTTGGACTATCTGAAATGCTTTTATTTATCCTGATAACATCTAGAGCCAGAACATTCATTTATCTGTTCCCTGTTTCTCTGGAAAAAACCTATCCCCTGGCAGCCAACCCGACCTTCTGCACCATAAATGGGAGACTTGGAATCCTACAGATTGGCTTATTCTGAATTTAGAAGACAGTCACCATAAGTCCACAAAGGACTGAATTTAATTTCACAGCTATGATGCTTCTGCATAGCATTTGCAGAGCTGGGACACTTGACTGCCTTTTGTGGCTTGACATTCTGTCACATCTTACCCACGTGATAATGGCTCTCAAACTAGGGTCTATCTCGTGTTTCCCCTCACTCATGGCCTGTCATTTTCTGAAAGCCCAGATCTCTTCCAAAGTGCCACATGTCACCCAGACAAATAAAGTCTGCAGATGGCAGCAGGGTGGCAGCTGTTAAGACTGTGAGCACACTAGCCTCTGTAGAGCTTCACAGCACAACCTTTTAATAGCATTTTCCATGCCAGTGCAAAGACCATGAAATGCCTTCAAGCCTTTTTGGAGGACAGCAGTAGTTCTGACTATTCTTCAGGTTTTAGATCAGCATAGTCATTGTGGTTGAGTTGATGAGGTTGTCGATACACTGACGCTGACCTTGGGAGATGGGCTTGGGAGGTTCTGGCAGCTGATACTCATGAATTTTTGCTGGATCATTCATTCATTCACTTAGCACACTTATCCTTTGTGTTCTTCAAGAGATACTTAATATAGTGGTTAGGAGCAGAGGGTCTGAAGCTACACTGCTTGGATTTGAATCTTAGTTCTGCTACCTAATAGCTCGGATTATAGGAAAATAATATGATCTTTGCAAGCCTCAACCTCTCATCCACAAAATGGGATCAATAATAATATATAGCTCAAGGTTATAGCAAAGGTAAAGTAAGGTAACCATATAGTAACCATATAGTAACTAAAATGTCCTGGACACTTATTATGTACACATAATAAACATAAAAAACTGTTTCCTTTGCTGTGCAGAAGCTTTTGATCTTGATGAAGTCCCAAAAGTTCATTTTTGCTTTTGTTTCCTTTGCCTTTGGAGACATATCTTGAAAGAAGTTGCTGTGGCTGATATCAAAGAGGTTACTGCCTATGTTCTCCTCTAGGATTCTGATGGATTCCTGTCTCACATTGAGGTCCTTTATCCATTTCGAG
>PISX010017968.1:0-29856 GCA_004024625.1 Mellivora capensis | reverse complement strand
CATGTACAGTGTAAGAGAATGGCCGAGTTTCATTCTTCTACATATAGCTGTCCAATTTTCCCAGCGCCATTTATTGAAGAGACTGTCTTTTTTCCACTGTATATTTTTTCTTGCTTTGTCAAAGATTACTCGACCATAGAGTTGAGAGTCCATATTTGGACTCTCTACTCCATTCCACTGCTCTATGTGTCTGTTTTTTATGTCAGTACCATGATGTCATGGTGATCATAGCTTTGTAGTAAAGCTTGAAATCAGGTAATGTGATGCCACCAGGTTTGGTTTTTTTTAGCCTTGTGTCCCAAGTGCTATTCTTTTTTTTTTATTTCATTTCTTTTCAACATAACAGAATTCATAGTTTCACAACACACCCAGTGCTCCATGCAATGTGTGCCCTCCATAATACCCACCACCTGGCTCCCCCAACCTCCCACCCCCCGCCCCTTCAAAACCCTCAGGTTGTTTTTCAGAGTCCATAGTCTCTCATGGTTCATCTCCCCCCCAATTTCCCTCAACTCCCTTCTCCTCTCCATCTCCCCATGTCCAGTTTTATTTTTGTTTTTGAATATTTCCTTAGCTATTCAGAGTCTCTTCTGATTCAAAAGAAACAGTCAGCAAAGCAAAGAGGCAACCCACGGAATGGGAGAAGTTATCTGCAAATGACAGTACAGACAAAAGGTTGATATCCAGGATCTATAAAGAATTTCTCAAACTCAACACATGCAAAACAGATAATCATATCAAAAAATGGGCAGAAGATATGAAAAGACACTTCTCCAATGAAGACATACAAATGGCTATCAGACACATGAAAGAATGTTCATCATCACTAGCCATCATGGAGATTCAAATTAAAACCACATTGAGATACCACCTCACACCAGTTAGAATGGCCAAAATTAGCAAGACAGGAAACAAGGTGTGTTGGAGAGGATGTGGAGAAAGGGAAACCTTCTTACACTGTTGGTGGGAATGCCAGTTGGTGCAGCCACTTTGGAGAACAGTGTGGAGATTCCTCAAGAAATTAAAAATCGAGCTTCCCTATAATCTTGCAATTGCACTACTGGGTATTTACCCCAAAGATACAGATGTGGTGAAAATAAGGGCCATCTATACCCCAATGTTTATAGCAGCAATGGCCACAGTCGCCAAACTGTGGAAAGAACCAAGATGCCCTTCAATGGATGAATGGATGAGCAAGATGTGGTCCATATACACTGTGGAGTATTATGCCTCCATCAGAAAGGATGAATACCCAATTTTTGTAGCAACATGGATGGGACTGGAAGAGATTATGCTGAGTAAAATAAGTCAAGCAGAGAGAGTCAATTATCATACGGTTTCAGTTATTTGTGGAGCATAACAAATAACACGGAGGACATGGGGAGATGGAGAAGAGAAGGGAGTTGAGGGAAATTGGAAGAGGAGGTGAACCATGAGAGACTATGGACTCTGAAAAACAACCTGAGGGTTTTGAAAGGGAGGGGGGTGGGAGGTTGGGGGAGCCAGGTGGTGGGTGTTGGGGAGGGCATGTATTGCATGATGCACTGGGTGTGGTGCAAAAACAATGAATAATGTTATGCTGAAAAGAAATTTTAAAACTTTCAAAAAAAAAAAAAGAAACAAACTGCTCACACAAGGAAGCTTGGCAGGTGGCAGGGTTGACATTGAAGGTCAGAGACAAAAGATGAGCATTCAGTAAATGGCACAGAGAGAAAATTAGTTACTTTTAGGTAAGCACAAACATAAATGATTCCTACCTTATACACACAGGGAAAAAAAAGATACTAGCTATATTAAAAGTTGTCACGAGGGGTGCCTGGGTGGCTCAGTGGGTTAAAGCCTCTGCCTTAGGCTCAGGTCATGATTCAGGTGTCCTGGGGTCGAGCCCCTCATCTGGCACTCTGCTCAGCAAGGAGCCTGCTTCCTCCTCTCTCTCTGCCTGCCTCTCTGCCTACTTGTGATTTCTGTCTGTCAAATAAATAAAATCTTTAAAAAAAAAAGTTGCCACTAAAATGTTACAAAGGGTGCCTGGGTGGCTCAGTGGGTTAAGCCTCCACCTGGCTAAGATCATGATCTCAGGGTCCTGGGATCAAGCCCCACAAGGGGCTCTTTGCTCAGCAGGGAGCCTGCTTCCCCTTCTCTCTCTCTGCCTGCCTTTCTGCCTACTTGTGATCTCTGTCTGTCAAATAAATAAATAAAATCTTAAAGTGTCACAAAATTTAGATAAAATAAAATACTCTATTTCAGATAACTAAGATAAAATAGAATAACTTTTACTCATCTGGGATAAGAAATGAATACTTAAAAAAGAACTAAAAGTGAAAACCATAATAAAAAGACTAATAAACATAACTACATTAAAATGAAAATGTTCTGTGTGGAAAATTCACTATAAACAAACTCAAAAAATAGTAGGGTGAGAAAGTTGTCACCCTCATACACAAAAAATGTTAGAGGTCAGAAAATTAAAAAAAAAACACCTGCCAGTTTAGTTTTTGTTAAGTAAAACAACCATATAGAAAAATGGAAAAAGCATGTAAGTATTCAGTTCACAACAGAGGAACCTGGAAATGTGAAAGGTATTTTAAAACTTCCTCATTTCTTGTATTCACAGAAAACATAGTTTACAATAAAATTAGATACAGTTTCACTCTTCAAATTGGCAAAAATTTAAAACTACATAAAAAGATGGAAGACCATTCCATGTTCTTGGATCAGAAGAATAAACATTGTTAAAATGTCTATACTACCTAGAGCAATCTATACTTTTAATGCCATTCCCATCAAAATTCCACCGGTATTTTTCAAAGAGCTGGAGCAAATAATCCTAAAATTTGTATGGAATCAGAAGAGACCCTGAATCGCTAAGGAAATGTAGAAAAGCAAAAATAAAACTGGTGGCATCTCATTACCTGATTTCAAGCTTTCCTACAAAGCTGTGATCACCAAGACAGCATGGTACTGGCATCAAAACAGACACATAGACCAATGGAACAGAGTAGAGAGCCCAGATATGGACCCTCAACTCTATGGCCAAATAATCTTCGACAAAGCAGGGAAAAATATACAGTGGTAAAACTACCAAAAATAATTTTTTTTTAAATTTAGGGAGTTAGGAACTTATATTAGTGGAAGAGATGTATATAGTTTCAAAAATGCCAATATGCACCAAACTACACACCAAGAAATGCCACTTCCAATTAAATAGGCTGGAAACTCTCATGAACACAAGGAAACATGTTCAAAATGCCCACTGATGTTTTATGTGTAATTTTAAAAATAGAGGAGAGGGGCAGGTGGACATTGATTTAATGTTAAATTGTATGGGAATAGATTAAATATAATTCAAAATCCTCAAACAATGGAATGCAGTTATAGCAAACAAAATGATTGGATTATTTCTATCCACCTGTCCATTGAAATTTTCGTGAGTATTACTTAAAAATCTATTGTATAAGAGAGATAATTGCAGATCGATATGTCAGCATGATTCCATTTAAATACAAATTTAAGTCGCATGAGAATGTACTACATTCTTCTTATGAGTGCATGAATTCAGAGCCCAGGATTGTGCAACAAGAGGCAACAGGCTAACACAACCAGCTGGGGACAAAATCTGGCCCCCACCCTATTTGCCAAGTTTTGCACCTTCCCAGAGTTTCATCTGCCTGGAGGAATCAGCACCATGTTATTTACATGAAGATGCTGTTGCTCATAAAGCCATTCACTCATTGAGGTTCATCCACCTAGAGGAGAAATTTTTCACCAATTGCACAAGGCACCACAATAGACCAGTGACGTCTGCAGACACAGCACTGTACGTGCAGTCATCAGAGGAGCATTTGCTAGGAAGTTAACAGAAACTTCAGCTTCAGTTTTCTCGCTTATGGGTTCCTTCCAAAGTCCTGGGAGGAAGCTTAGCATGCTGTTCTCATGTTCATATGCTTTCATAAATTTTTAAAAACTCTGATATTTTAATCCATTTGGTTAAGACCATGATGTCTTTCCACTCCACTTTTCCCTTTATTTAGCTCCCTCTGGTGCCAATGATTTTGGAATAGCCTTGAGAAGTTTTAGGATCTCCTAAGGAAAAGTTGAATTGGAAATTATTTAGCCTGGGCCTAGAGAAATATGTTTTTGTGGTTCAGTCACTTCTCTCTATACATAATGCCATGTAGGAATGGCTTCCAGAAGCACTCTCATCATCCTGTGTGCTAACTCACAGACACTGGGATGTATATTTGCATGGCCATACATAAATATGAAAGTATCCTAAAGTATCTAGCACCGGAAGACGTGGGAATTGATTAATCAAGGTTGTCAACCCAAAGAGTATTTACGATGACTCACTGCACAAGAAAACTTAATTTACCCTGAAATATTATAGCTCATGTATGAAAGAAACTTAATTAAGTTGTCCCCAAATTGGACTAGAATCCCCCAAGTTTTCAAGGCATGACCAAAATGAAGTAAAACTTGAACAAATTATTCTAAAGTATCAATAATAAAGAAGCAAGGTTTAACTGTGTTGGAGAAATGATTGGATTATCTTTCTGTTCTCTCTATACAAAATGGTATTACAAAAGCATTCCAATTTGAAGTGTCAGTCAAAGAATATGCAGCCAAAACTGTAGGGATCAAGTATTATAGAGGTGAGTCAAACCTTTAGTTAATACAATACTATGTTATTTTTCTGTATTTTGTCATTTATGTAACATCTGTCAGCTTAATTTTTTTCAATTGTCATAAGTTTTACTTTCCAAATAAATATAAACTTCTGTTTATACTTAAGAAACAAAACAAATGACAGAAGGGGGAAAAAGAGAGACAGAGGCAAACCAATGAACAGATTCTCAACTCTAGAGACCAAGCTGATAGTTACCAGAGGGGAGGTGGGTAGGGGGAGGGAGAAAGGGGATGGGAATTATGGAGGACACTTGTGATGAGCACCTGGTGTTATATGGAAGTGTTGAATCACTATGCTCTTACACCTGAAACTAATATTACCCTGTGTGTTAACTAACTGGAATTTAAATAAAAACTTAAAAATATCTTTTGTTTACATTTTGAATTCATAATTTTAAATTAAGACAAAATATTTACCCACTGAAATTGCATAGCCTTTAGGCCCCACAACACATGGATCTTCTATATTAGAAATAGCTCGGGGGATGGCCCACCATCTTTAGGGCAATGTATACCTTTACGAGGGAGGCAAGGAAACCTAAACTATGAGACATGCAAATTGGGACTTCAATAAAAATTATATTTACTTTTTAAAAAGCTATTCAAAACAAATGACAAAATTCACATGTTGAGTTTGAATGTAGTTGTATCTATTTCCTATGATTTTCTAATTTTTTACACATTTGAAATATTTCACCTTTTTCAAAAGGACAGAAAACATGTCAACAACCATTTGCTGCATATAGAGGACACAGAGGAATTAGGAAGCTGTTGTAGTGGTCCAGACAAGACACATAGCTGTACTGAGCTAGGACAGGAACAATGGCAATAGAAAGCAAGAGATGATTCTGAGAACTAGTGAATAGAATCAATAATGAGTAGAATCAATGGGGCTTAGTGACTGATTGTGGGTAGATACTTGGATAGGATCCAAGAATGTTGCAGTGACACAACTGGTTGAACGGTGGTACCACAGAGAAATGTTGTTGCTAGGGACAAGCTCACAAGCCACATTTTCTGGCCCTGCCTACAGGTGCTCCTTGCCACTGGAAACTAAGGCTGGATGCCAGAAGCCACAACCTCCAAACAAGCCCCTGAGACCCAGTTTTCAATAGATTTGATTCAGTTCAGGCATGGAGCCAACCCTTCCAAAGACCTCAAGATCATCAGCATCCAATTATAATAAACAAAGACATGCCTACCAGTATCAGTGATAGATCCTACTGTACCCATTCAAGAAACAAAAAGGGGTGGCATTCTGATCCTGAGAAGGCTCCTCCTTCCCAGAAAAACCTGATGTCAGCTTCCTTACCAGCCCCTTATTTACCTTAACCCATAAAACCCTGACCATGAGACCTCATCATGGGGAAAGTGCCTTTGGAGCATGAACTTTGCTTCTCTATTCCTTCCGTAACCATTGGATAATTACCTGCTTGCCATCAAATACGATTTTGTTATTTGGCTATTTGGGCAGTGGTGTTGAATACAGAATTAATCTACCACTTCAGTAACAGTGTTTGGGCTTAGAATAACAGATATGGAGATAGGAGGGGAAAAAAGTACCATTTGATCCCAGGCCCTTCTGCCCACCTTACAGACAGAAAAACTGAGAACCAGAGGGGTGCATAATGACTCCCTTATTTAGGAGATGCTGTTTATTCTTAGAGCACTCCTTCTGGCATGGACTTTTAAAACATTTCAAAATATGTCTCCAGGAGCACCTGGGTGGCTCAGTTAAGCGTCTGACTTTTGATTTCAGCTCGGGTCATGATATCAGGATCTTGAGATCAAGCCCCATATTGGGCACCATACTCATTGGGGAGACTGCTTGAGATTCTCTCTCTCCCTCTCCTATTGCAAAAACAAAAAACAAGTAAATAAATAAAAATAAGATAAAATACAGCATCTCCACAAAGTGTTTAGAGTTAAAGGCATCTGGGACTCAAGAAGCAAATTAAATAACTCTATACGTTAGCTACATTCCTCAACTTCTCAGAGTCTAGTCTTTTATCTCTCTCTATCATGGAGTTATGTTGCTTACCTATGAATTTCAGGGAAAATCATATGAGAACAAAGTAAAGAGGTCAATAATTGCATATACTATCAAATTTCCCATTTTCTTCTCCCCCATACTCAGCAAAATGTTTCCAATGGATCTAATTATCTAATTTAAAAAATGAACTAACAGAATATTGCAAATATGTAATACCCCCAGTGAGATGATAAGCAGTAAGTTGTGAGCTTCAGACACAACCTCCTCACTGAAAAATAACCAAATCTGATGTTATCATCATTAAAAATGAAAGTAGAATATAAAGTTTCTTGGTATTGTGATAATTTTATTTATTTTATTATGTTATGTTAGTCACTATACAGTACACCTTTAGTTTTTGATGTAGTGTTCTATGATTCATTGTTTGTGTATAAAATTTTTTGCTAAGTAACCATCAATCCTTCTCCATTTATATTTACCCCCATATTTTTTTTATTTCATTTCTTTTCAGTGTAACATAATTCATAGTTTTACACCACACCCAGTGCTCCATGCAATGAGTGCCCTCCATAATACCCACCACCTGGCTTCCCCAACCTCCCACCCCCCTGCCCCTTCAAAAACCTCAGGTTGTTTTTCAGAGTCCATAGTCTCTCATGGTTCATCTCCCCCACAATTTCCCTCAACTCCCTTCTCCTCTCCATCTCCCCATGTCCTCCGTGTTATTTGTTATGCTCTGCAAATAAGTGAAAACATATGATAATTGACTCTCTCTGCTTGACTTATTTCACTCAGCATAATCTCTGCCAGTCCCGTCCATGTTGCTATAAAAGTTGGGTATTCATCCTTTCTGATGGAAGCATAATACTCCATAGTGTATATGGACCACATCTTCCTTATCCATTCATCCATGGAAGGGCATCTTGGTTCTTTCCACAGTTTGGCATTCCAATCAAAATTCCACTGGTATTTTTCAAAGAGCTGGAGCAAATAATCCTAAAATTTGTATGGAATCAGAAGAGACCCTGAATCACTAAGAAAATGTAGAAAAGCAAAAATAAAACTGGTGGCATCTCATTACCTGATTTCAAGCTTTCCTATAAAGCTGTGATCACCAAGACAGCATGGTACTGGCATCAAAACAGACACATAGACCAATGGAACAGAGTAGAGAGCCCAGATATGGACCCTCAACTCTATGCTCAAATAATCTTTGACAAAGCAGGAAAAAATATACAGTGGAAAAAAGACAGTCTCTTCAATAAACGGTGCTGGGAAAATTGGACAGCTATATGTAGAAGAATGAAACTTGACCATTCTCTTACCCCCATATTTTTTTAAAGGCAGAGATCACAAGTAGGCAGAGAGGCAGGCAGAGAGAGAGGTGGAAGCAGGCTGCCTGCTGAGCAGAGAGTCCGATGGGGGGCTCAATCCCAGGACCCTGGGATCATGACCTGAGCCAAAGGCAGAGGCTTTAACCCACTGAGTCACCCAGGTGCCCTACCCCCATATTTAACCACCTCCAGTGCTCTTAATTCCATTGGTAAATTTGATTTTTCATTCTATTTCATTTTTCTTCAGCCTGAAGAACTTCCTTCAATATTCCTAGCAGTGAAGGTGTGCTGGTAACATTTTTTTTTTTTAAGTACACTGTATGTGCACCATAGAACCCAAAGCTGGGCTTGAACTCATGATCCTGAGATCATGACATGAGCTGAGATCAAGAGTCAAAGGAAGACTTAACCCACTGAGTCACCCAGGCACCCCATCACAAAGTCTTTAAGCCTTTTATTGTAAATGTTTTTATTTAGCCTTTAGTTTTGAAGGATGCTTTACCTGGACATGGAATTCTAGGATGGCAGTTTTGTTTCTATTTTTATTTTATCACTTTAAAAATATCAGGCATTTCCATCAACTTCTGGCTTTCATTGTTTCTGATGTAAGTGAATTTTTAAATTTTGTCCACCTCTAGGTAATGTCTTTATCTCTGGCTGCTTTAGGTTTTTCCTCTGTTTTTCAACAATTTTATTGTATGGTGTGTCATAGCCTGGGAGTGTGGTAAACCTGGAAATATTATCCATTCAAGGCATCAAGAATGGTGAAATTGCAGATTCTGTCATATCCAGCACATTGGAAGTTCACCTAGAAAAATAAAGAGGGGATCTATCTAATCACCCATTCTCATGAACAGAGCATGCCAATGTAGACCACAGATCATTGCTCTTCAAGAAATAGAAGATTCCATGTTTCTTATCCAAAATTATTTTCATGTTTTCTCTAATGGCACAGGGGTGCAGAAGAGCTTAGTGATCATCTAATAAAAATCTTCATGTCATAATGATGTCAAAATTTACAGCCAATCAGTGCAGCCAATCAGCAATAGAACTGAAACTCAATTATCATTTCCTGACTCCTTTATTACAATGTTTCCCATCTCAAGTCATTTATGTGCCACTATTTTTTTTCACCACATCAATGTACCAATAGAGCAATGGTTGATATTTTTCTTTAAGTTGATTTTAAATTGACTCGGTTTTCAACATTTGTGTTAAGCAAAATAACCCTAAAATTACATATGTTTGAAATATTGGTAATATTTTTTCTAATGCCCTTTAAAATAAATGTGTAGCTATAAAATGAGTCTTTTGAAATCATCCTGTATATTACACTCTGTATGAAATGTCACACTGGGCACCGCCCGACTGCTGCTTCCCAGGGAGTCTGAAGAGAAAGGTATGTTTTCTTTTACTCCCAAGATGGAGGAGAAAGTTGCTTTTCCTAATATCTTTTCTCTCACCAGCCTCGGGTTCCAAGACCAGAAGTTTTCAGATCAATTTGGCTTCTCTTATCTTTTCAGCACTAGCATGCTCTGTGTTTCCCATTGTCATTCCATTTTTCTGAACATCATTTTGCTTGTGAACAATTACAAATCATTCTTACAAAAGACTTTCAGATTCTGTTTGGATTCTATTTTCTGAGATTTAAAAATGTATACAAGAACAAAACAAATGAGCTGAAGACAAACAATATTTATGTTGTTAATCTGTGTGTCTATTTATTGTAAATTGGAGGGGTTAAAAGCCAGATTTTTAAATGAGTAAGTATAGAAATGATGTACCAAAGTGGTGACTTTTAATTTTCTGTCAGAAACAAGAATGCAAAATTGTATCTGTGCAACAGTTCCAATTATAGAAAACTTATATAAGCACACAAAAAAAAGAGCATGAGAAAATATAAGTTCTTGCATTCTTTGGACACCTTTAATTGGTAATGTTATGATTGAGATCTAAATAAAAATTTGTGATTTTTAATTTTTTGTTCATTTTGTCAGTCTTCATTATTCCATAAAGACTGGTATGTATTTTAGATTTTCAATAAAACAATAAATGGCCACCAATAAACTTCAATCCTACAGAATATTTAATTAAGTTTGAGTTAATCAAGAAAATTGAGTCTATGTACTTGGCACATAGAATATAACTAATATGCAATATATAGTATCTTTTCTTGTCAAAAAAAGAGGAAAAAAGAAAATTGAGTCTATCTCAAGGAAGATAAAACCAGGTTTTTCAGGATTCATGCTAAAAGAAATTTCTCCAAATGGAGAAAGACATCTTTTCATCTTGTAGTCCTGTGGTGATGTCTTACTGAGCTCTGCTGCCATTATGACTATTTTTTCTCAGGAATTAAAAAAGTAGGAAGGTTGAGAAAGGGTCATTTTCATGATCATTATTGGCTTCATCCCTCAATGTCATGCTGTGAGGCTTAGCTGAGACAAAATTCTAGCCAGCACACAAAATGTTCTTCATGTTTCAGCAGATAATAGTAAGACAATTAATGGGAAATCATATGAAACTAATTCATTAAGTTTCCAAGAGAAATTGAGTCTTGGATATTCCAAGTATTATCATTTCCTTGCTCCCAACCTGCCACCAGAGGAAGAACACCATCTGAGTATTTTTTTCAGGATCACACGTCTAGAATCCATTCTTTAAAGTCTAGACACAAGAGATTGAAATACTGAGGAAAGAGGGTAACCCCATTTCCCACATCACTAGGATTTATCTTCTGAGTTCTGATTTTACTTTTTAAGAGCCTGATTTCTTCAAGTGTTCAGTGGTGAAAATTTAGTGTAATTCAGACCTTACCCAAAGGGATTTCACAGAGTCCACCAGAGTAACCCCAACATTCACACACAGTGTCAAAGAGTGCATGAGGGTAAGGTGGGGATAATTATATCACAACATAGACCAAGATCTGCTCAGGAGTTAAATCAAGGAAACTTCCAAGTTTATTGAGTTGGTACTTTTCCTCAAAGTAGAAACTGAATAAGATTATTACTTGGTAAGATCAAACATGGGTGTGGCAGGGGTGAGTACCCTTTGGTATATTGATAAGAAATGGTCCTCACATTCATATCCTGTGAACTAAGAGACTATAGAGTATAGAAATAGCTCTGGGAAAGATCAAGGACATGCCAGAGGGAACTTCTCCTAGGTCAGGGGTACACCGCAGAGACTAGCAATCATATTCCCCCATCTGGATGGCACCTGGTATTCTGCCAAAATAACATCCTGATTTCTGGTGGCAACTTCAGTCTGGGAAGCAAAATATTGGCCCATTGAATATAGTGTCAAAAGAGAGCTGAGAAAGAAGCCACCTACACAGAGCAAGGGCCATGACTATGAGAACTTGGGACCCTCAGACACTATAATCACTTTCCCATGCCTGTGGTTCCATCACTCCTTTCTGTGCTTCCCTCTCAGTTACCAGGAGCCTTCACAGTTTATTTAAGGACACTCTAACTTATACACTGCCCTGCTCCAGATGGTTGGTGTTGACATGTCATTTACTTAGGACTCTGTGGGGTCATCCTTTGGCTCTTCTCAAAACTCTTTATTCCAAATCTTTTTAAATAATTATTTTTTAATCTTGATGAAGTCCCAAAAGTTCATTTTCACTTTTACTTCCTTTGCCTTTGGAGACATATCTTGAAAGAAGTTGCTGCGGCTGATACAAAAGAGGTTATTGCCTATGTCCTCCTCTAGGATTCTGATGGATTCCCATCTCATGTTGAGGTCTTTTATCCATTTTGAGTTTATCTTTGTGTATGGTGTAAGAGAATGGTCAAGTTTCATTCTTCTACATATAGCTGTCCAATTTTCCCAGCACCATTTATTGGAGATACTGCCTTTTTTCCACTGTATATTTTTTCCTGCTTTGTCGAAGATTATTTGACCATAGAGTTGAGGGTCCATATTTGGACTCTCTACTCTGTTCCACTGCTCTATGTGTCTGTTTTGATGCCAGTACCATGCTGTCTTGGTGATCACAGCTTTGTAGTAAGATTTGAAATCAGGTAACGTGATGCCACCAGTTTTATTTTTGTTTTCCAACATTTCCTTAGCGATTTGGGGTCTCTTCTGATTCAAAGGAAACCATCAACAAAACAAAGAGGCAACCCACGGAATGGGAGAAGATATATGCAAATGACAGTACAGACAAAAGGTTGATATCCAGGATCTATAAAGAATTTCTCAAACTCAACACACACAAAACAGATAATCATATCAAAAAATGGGCAGAAGATATGAAAAGACACTTCTCCAATGAAGACATACAAATGGCTATCAGACACATGAAAGAATGTTCATCATCACTAGCCATCATGGAGATTCAAATTAAAACCACATTGAGATACCATCTCACACCAGTTAGAATGGCCAAAATTAGCAAGACAGGAAACAACGTGTGTTGGAGAGGATGTGGAGAAAGGGAAACCCTCTTACACTGTTGGTGGGAATGCAAGTTGGTGCAACCACTTTGGAGAACAGTGTGGAGATTCCTCAAGAAATTAAAAATCGAGCTTCCCTATGATCCTGCAATTGCACTACTGGGTATTGACCCCAAAGATACAGATGTGGTGAAGAGAAGGGCCATCTGTACCCCAATGTTTATAGCAGCAATGGCCACGGTTGCCAAACTGTGGAAAGAACCAAGATGCCCTTCCACGGATGAATGGATAAGGAAGATGTTGTCCATATACACTATGGAGTATTATGCCTCCATCAGAAAGGATGAATACCCAACTTTTGTAGCAACATGGACGGGACTGGAAGAGATTATGCTGAGTGAAATAAGTCAAGCAGAGAGAGTCAATTATCATATGGTTTCAATTATTTGCGGAGCATAACAAATAACACGGAGGACATGGGGAGATGGAGAGAAGGGAGTTGAGGGAAATTGGAGGGGGAGATGAACCATGAGAGACTATGGACTCTGAAAAACAACCTGAGGTTTTTGAAGGGGTGGGGGTGGGAGGTTGGGGGAGCCAGGTGGTGGGTATTATGGAGGGCACGCATTGCATAGAGCACTGGGTGTGGTGCAAAAACAATGAATTCTGTTTTGCTGAAAAGAATTTAAAAAAAAGAATTATTTTTAGAGCAAGTTTAAGTTCACAGCAAAATTGATAGAAAGGTACAGAGATTTCCTTTATACTCCTTGCCCCCACATATGCACAGCCTCCCCCATTATCAACATTCCCCACCACAGTGGTACATATTTTTTACAATTGATGAGCCTATAGTGACACATCGTGATCAGCTTAAAGTACATTTACATTAGGGTTCTTCCATAGTGTTGTACATTTTATGAGTTTGGACAAATTTATAATGATATGTTTCCATCACTATAGTATCATACAGAGTATTTTCTCTGGCCTGAAAATCCTCTACACTGTGACTCTTCATTCCTCCCCCACCAAACCCCTGGCAACCATTGATCTTTCTACTGTCTGTGCAGTTTTGTCTTTTTTCAGAATGTCCTACAGTTGGAATCATATAGTATGTAGGCTTTTCAGTTTGGCTTCTTCAGTTAGGAATATGCATTTAAGATTCCTCCTTGTGTTTTCATCCCTTCAAAGCTTTTTTTTTTTTTTTTTAACGCACTGAATAATAGTTCATTGTGTAGATGTAGCAAGGATTATTTGTTTATTCATTCTTTTATTGAAAGACATTTTGGTTCATCCCAAGTTTTGGCAATTATGAATAAAAGTGCTACAAATATCCTTGTATGTATATTTGCAGGGATATAATTTTTCAAAATCTTTGGGCAGATACCAAAAAGTGTAATTTGCTGGGTGATATAGTAAGAGTATATTTAGTTTTTTTTAGAAACTGGCTCTGATCTATTTCCTATTCTTTCACCAATACCATGCTGTCTTGATAACTGTAGGTTAATAGTAACTCTTGAAGCTAGGTAACATCAGCCTTCCAACTTCGTTCTTCTTTGATGTCACATTGGCCATTCTAGATCTTTGCCTCTCCATACAAACATTAAAGTCAGTTTGTTTATGTCCATGAAATAACTTGCTGGGACTTTGATTGGGACTATGAATCCATAGATCAAGTTGGGAAGTACTGATATCTTAATAACAGTGAGTCTCCTTGTCCATGAAAATGGTAGATCTCTCCATAAATTTAGTTTTTTTAAAAATTTTTTTTCATTAGAGTATTGTAGTTTTCCTCCTATAGATATTGTACATACTTTTCCAGTCATACACCTAAGCATTTCATTTTTGAAGGTGCTACTATAAATGGTGTTGTGTTTTTAATTTCAAATTCCACTTGTTCACCACTAGTATACAGGAAAGCAATTGACATTTGTATATTAATTAACCTTGTATCCTACTACTTTGCTATAGTTGTTTATTAGTTCCAAGAGATTTTCTTGTCAAACATTTTGGGTTTTCTACATAGATGATCATGTCGTCTATGAACAATAACTCTTGTATATTTTCCTTTACAACTCTATACCTTTTATTTATTTATTTATTCATTTGCCTTACTGCATTAGTAAAGAATTCCAGTATTGTGTTGAAAAGGAATGGTGAGAATGGATATCCTTGCCCTGTACCAGACCTTAGTGGGAAAGATTTAAGTTTCTCTCCATTAATTATGATGTCATTTCTAGGTTTTGTGCAGATATGGTTTCAGCCTCTGAGTCTGTGCTCTGCTAAGCTGTTATTCCGTCCATTCACCTGTGGTCTCTCTAATCTTGGGAGCAGAGGGCTTTGCCCCACGTCCTCCCTTCTCTTACAGAACCTAGAAGAGTAACTGATTTTTCAGTTAGGTTCACTTTTTACTTGTTAGAACAGAGATGACTTCCAAGCTCCTCACATCTAGAACTAAAAATGAAATCCTTCGGGGCGCCTGGTTGGCTCAGTGAGTTAAAGCCTCTGCCTTTGGCTCAGGTCATGATCCTAGGGTTCTGGGATCGAGCCCCACATCAGGCTCTCTGCTCAGTGGGGAGCCTGCTTCCTCCTCTCTCTCTCTGCCTGCCTCTCTGCCTGCTTGTGATCTCTGTCAAATAAATAAATAAAACCTTTTAAAAAAATGAAATCCTTCTACACTATTTATGTACATATTTTTCTGTATTTCTTTTAATGACACTTTATGTCCATTTTCTCAAAGTGCAGACACAAGTGCCTCATAATAAGTGATAGGATTTTTTTTATTACTTATAATTTCATGGTATTTCTGTATTTCCTTGATATTCCAAACTAAAATTTTGATAAAATAAATCATTCTGTGGGATTTCTAAGCGTTAGGACTATGTGAAAAGTTATTTTTATTTTCTAATAACATTTTTTAAAAGCAACAAATCATTATCAGTGCATTTATTAGGAAGTGCTTGATAAACAAAATCTGCTTTTATTTATTTTATAGTAGAAACTGGTTGGTTAAAACTCACAATTGGATTCCTTCAGAGAAAAGCTTGATAAAAAGCTCCAGGGTTATATATAAATCACAGCTAAACTTTAAATTTTATTTTTATAGCAGTTGGCATTTTCCCTTAAAAATGCCATTTTGCATGATCCTACACTTCAGAGCTTTAGAAAATAACAATGTCCAAAGCAATACTTAATGAATATTATTTCTGCTTGAAAATTTATCTTTTCCATTATTCCACAGTGTCTCATTATACGGGTTAACCTCTCTGAGCTTCAGTTTCTTTATTTGTCAAATGAGGATAATAGTACCCTCCTAATTGTGAAAATCCATTCGGGTAATGAAAATAAAGGCATTTTACAGAGAAATCATCCTCCACCCAAGGGATGACATTATGGAAGTAATCACTAAATTTGTTTATGTTTAATCCTGCTTCTAATCTTGATGAACTGTGGAAATTACTGTAATCATACTTTAATTTATACTTAAATTCACAATGACGTAAATTATGTACCTGTCTCCTGTGTCTTCACCATTACAATAAATATTGTGGGAAATTGTGAAAAAGTAGTTGTACCTCCAATGTTTACAATCTAGCTGTGGAGACAACACATAGTGAAATAAAACGACCAAAACACATAATTACAGAAGCGGCAATACCATAAACATATTTGACTCTGGACTCAGATATTCCACAGTTTGAACCCAGTCTAACAGCTGATGAGCTATGTTAATGTTAGTGACTGAATCCCAAAATAGGAATCAGAAAATTATTTACAAAGTTTCTGTGAGATTTAAATGAAATAAAGTCATACCCTGGAATGAAACCAGGGAAAAAATCACTTTCTTCTTCATCCCCTACCCATCCTCACCCCGTCCTGAATCGGATAATGCTGCATGGAAAATCCCACTGAGAAAGATTGTTCAAGGAAACTCTTATTTTGGGGTCAAACTGTCATATTTGAGTCTCTAAAAACATGAAGTGAGAAATCAACTCCTAGGAGGAAAAGAGGAAGTACAGCCCAAGAAAAGGTACCAAAGGGGATTGGGTACAATATTTGTGAAGGTCACTGAAGAAATTATTCCAGTTGGAGCAAATAAATACAGTGAACATATGTCCTGTTTTCCTGGAACAGACCCTATTTTTATTTATTTCCCCAACAAGCACATTCCCCAACAAAGCTTCCTTTAAAAGCTTCTATTCTTTCTTTTTATTGTTTAATAGACCACCCTGTAGCTTTAACAGCTCCATTTCATTCTCAAATACATGCAGGTTTTGGTGATAAAATACACTAGAGAAGACAGATAATTAGGAAGTTTCACAGATAGGGTTAGATAGGTTGAAAGAGGTCAGTCATGAAATCCTTTTAAAAAAAGACATGCAGGGGGTTCCTGAGTGGTTCAGTCAGTTAAACATCCAACTCTTCATTTAGACTGGGGTCATGATCTCAAGGCTGTGAAATGGAGCCCCACGTTAGGCTTAGAGCCCCACGTCTGGCTCCACGCTCAACAAGGAGTCTGCTTTTCTCACTCTCGCTTTGCCCCTCCCTTTGCTCTCTCTCTCCTAAATAAATAAATAAATAAATAAATGTACAAAAAAAAAGAAAGGTAGGCAGTCTATGATAATGACAGGGAGCTATGGTCTACTCTTGAGTCAGGTGTCTAAGTTAAAGACAAACCATGCTTTATACTATTTCTACTTGAGCTTTTATTCACCTAACTTGGTATCTCACTCAAAAATGCATCTTGTTATAGTTTCAAAGCCCATCCTTCCTCCAACTGAGTCTAAGGATCCTGGAATAACACAGAGATAAATGCATTATGTTGGAATAATCTTTGGAGATCTGACTGATTGCATTACATCCATCATACCATATGAGTCAGGCTTTCTGAAAGAGAAATTGTCTCTACATAGTTTCAGTATAACATTGTAATATATTCTCCAATTTACTCTCTATAGCTTTTTATGAAAGTCTACACAATGAAGTCTAAATAATCTAAAATACCATCAATTGTAATTTGCAACATTAATTATGAATGTCCAACAAAGGAAAAATCTACCAATTAAATGATACTACAAGGTTTTCTTATCACTTGAAATTTTCCTTTCGTATTTATTGGAAGATTGTTTTATACTTATAATACATATATTTTTTCCAATATCATTTATGTGTATACATGAAAAGGATAAAAGTGGTTAAGTTTCTCCTAAAATTTATTCACACTATCTGATTTTTCAAAATCACATTTGGACCCAAGACATTGAAATCTTCTTCTTTGTTCCCCCCTTGGGAGAACATCATCCTCTGTGACTATGGTGTTGGAATTGCAACATGTTATCAAAGATAGTTCATTGTTGCTTCTGGAATTTGCTTCAAAACTATTTATGCTCCTTCTGCAAGGATGCACATTTTGATGCACATTCAGAGGCTGTAAGATCAAAGTCATGACTGTTGCCCTGCTGTTAGTAAGGTGAAATCCATTCTAATTTTAAAGGTATGTTTATGTTAGAGTTGATGTACAGGAGGAAAAGTCCACATGGCCCTTTGGTGAGGAGACCTGGCTTATCTATAACCTTCCATAGTCACACCATGACCAGGGTGTGTGACTTCATGCTTTGGAGATCATATTAACATCAGTTAAGATTTACTGAGTGCTGAGAGTCTGCCAGACATTGTACTGAATGCTGTCATACATCATCTCCTTATCTTTACAAAAACCCCTATGGACTAAGTATTGATTGTCATTATTTTATGAGAACAGCTGAGTCAAGGTCCCAAAACTGGTAAATCAAATAGATTGAAAATCTGCTAATCTACTGTTATCATCTGAACACTTAGTCAAGAAGGTCTTTTGCCTCTTCAGGTGACTTAAATTTTTCCTATCTGTGAAGATGGTTCTTATCTCTGACATATGGGAAGTAATAGATGCTTTCTGAACAATAAGATGGAACTTCAGAATGTATGACCATCAAAACAACTGAAAATATCAGAGATTGAATGTAGGCAGGAAAAACAGTTCTTGATACCTTTCTGCAAGTTGCTTACAATTTTACTTTACTATTAAACATCCCTTTGACTAATAGTCTTAATATTGTATGTGTGTGTTCATGATATACTCATTATTCACCAAATATTTTTCAGTGCCCCCTGTGGATTAGGCCTTTGAGCTTAAAGCAGTGAAGTCTTGAACTCGTGAAACTTATAATTTTATGGGTGGGTGAGAAAAGCGGGCACAGATAAAAGCAAACACATACCGTGATCACCAGGTGATCGACATTATGGAGAAAAACTAAGATATGGTGCAAAGAGTGACCATGGGAAGTAAAGGTGGTCTATTAGATTGGGCACTCCAGAAGGAGTTCTCTGATACATGACATAAATCAGACATCTAAAGAGCCAAAGATCGAATCCTGCATTATTTAGGCCAGGAGATAGGTCACTGTCTACTCTCTAAATGAAGTCCCTAGCAGAGAGTGCAGCCCAACAAGACTGAAGAACAGGTTATTATGATGGTAGCAAACACATATTGACCACACACTGCAAACAAAACACTCTAAATGTTTTATGTACATCTCCTCCTTTAAAAATCAAAAGCCCTGTGTCATATTCACTATTGTTTCCTCTTTAAAAATGGAGGCATTAACATTGGCACAGGTCAAGTAGCTTGTCCAAGGTCACCGTGGAATTGACCTATATTATCCCCTCAGAGTCTATTCTCTGAGCCACTGTAAATCCCCCATCCTGTGGTGGTGAATGATAATTCATAAAGATGAAGTATAAAAGACACAGTTAACAAGTTAAAATGTCATAATCTAGATGAGGAAACATTCTTGGTAAAGGAACTATGTTTTATCATCTAAAAAACCCCCTTCCAAAACCCTCATCTCTGAGAAAACAGATGTCTTAGCTCCTATTGCTTTCTCTCCTCCTGGCATTCCCCTTTCTTCTCTTCTGGAGCATTTCTTACTCTGTTTTCTGTGGGACCAGCCAAGATTTTCTTGTTTTCACTTTCCAACCCATTTTCATGGCAGACTAAGCAACTGCTTTCCTCTCTGCATGTTTCCTTCTCCATGCTCAGAGTGAAGACAGACACCATAGGAGTTGGTGTTGGCAATGGGTGTCTCTTATATTTCTGAACCGAACCAATGCTGAGTATGGAGCATTGACCCTCTTGGTGTATAAACTAAAGCACTGTGCTAAACATAGAATTTTCAAATTGCCTCATGTAAATGGCGAATATGGATATAGGTTCTCCTAGGATGCTCTTCGCCTAAAAACAATGCTAACACTGAGCAAGTGGGAGATCGTACTCGGTTTCCTTGATAATGTTGGAGGTAGGGGGTCTGTTAGCAGACAACAGAGCTATGATGAGTGTGAGGTCAAAATGAGGACACTGGCCTATGAGGTGGAATAGACATAGGGGTGGAGGGCTTGGTCCTTGAGGTTTTGGAGTATTAGGCTGTTATCAAAGAGAAGCTCAGACATGTAAAGAAAGAAAGCTCTCATAAAAGGAACAAGGAATGAAGAAGTTGAGCTAAGTTTTGAAAATGTGCAATAGAGGTATTCATTCATCTATTTTCATTTATTTGACTCATCATGGATTTATGAGCACCTGCTAGAATCCAGTCAATCAGTTGTATCCTTTCATGGATATCATCTCTTTTAATAGATAAACCAATCCTGAGAAACAGGAGCTATTTTTTTCTCATCTTGTAGATGTGGAGAGAGGGGCAAAGAAAATTTGTGCAACATGCCCAGGGCTACACAGCTGCAGAGCCAGGATTTCAACAAATATCAATACTATAAAAAGGTGAGACTTTCCATAGTTTGGCTATTGTAGACATTGCTGCTATAAACATTCGGGTGCACGTGCCCCTTCGGATCACTACGTTTGTATCTTTAGGGTAAATACCCAGTAGTGCAATTGCTGGGTCATAGGGTAGTTCTATTTTCAACTTTTTGAGGAACTTCCACGCTGTTTTCCAGAGCGGTTGCACCAGCTTGCATTCCCACCAACAGTGTAGGAGATGTGCTATGGTTAGTGCTGTGAAGTGTGTAAACCTGGCGATTCACAGACATGTACCCCTGGGGATAAAAATTTGTTTATAAAAAATAAAAATTAAAAAAAGAAAAAAAAAGGTGAGACTTTCAGTGAGTGAGGCTTGACACCTGGTTGGGGCTGGAGCCACTTACGTCTCTGGAGCAACATTGTACCACACATAATCTAAGAATCACCTGTGTTAGCTGGGGTCTTGTCAAGAATGTAGTTTCGGGGCCATGGTCTCAGACCTTCTTGTGGGAGAGGATATAGGGGCAAGGGGGCTAAGGGTCTGTGTATTTAACAATCTTGGCTCCTGGGGACCAGGATGAACCTAACATAGAAGGTTGTGGAGAAATCCCGCAAAGTTCAGACAAAATCAAGTGATTCAAATAAGGACAGCCTTGCAGAACCAGTTCTACTCTCTCTATGCACCTGACCTTGAGGACAAGAGAAAGAGGATGAAGTAGACAACTTTCCAGTCACTCACTGTCATAGTATTCCAGATCATTTACTTTGTAGCCTTTATTCTTTGGAGAAATCATCCCTGGTTGACTATTTACTTGTTTATATTATTTTGAACAGTTTTATTGATGTATAATTGATACACAAAAGCTGTACAAATTTAATATACACAATTTGATGGGAGTAAACATATGCATATATGTCCGTGAAAATAAGCATACCTACCACCTCCAAAAGATTCATCTCACATAACAGAAACTTTATACCCATTGGACAACTCTTCAGTTCTCTTTCCAGCCCGGTAACCACCAATATATTCTTTGCTCCTATGATTTTGACTACTTTAGATTACCTCATATGAGTGGGATCATGTAGTATTTGTCCTTTGCCTGGTTTATTTCACTTAATATAATGTCTTTCAGGTTCGTCCATGATGTTTCACACAGGAAGAATTCCTTCTTTCTTAAGGCAGAGTAATACTCCATTATATGTATGTACAACATTTTCTCTATCCATCACTGGACATTTAGGTTGCTTCCATATCTTGGCTGTTGTGAATGATGTTGCCATAAACGTGGGAGTGCAGGTATCTCTTAAAGATACTGATTTCATTTGCTTTGGATAGATAGATACCTAACAGTGGGATAACATGTTAGATTCTACGGCAGTTCTATATTTCATTTTTTAAGGAATTTTTACAATGTTTTCCTTGAAGATGATACCATTTTACATTCCCATCAACAGTGCACAAGAGTTAGAGTTTTTTCACATCTTCACCAGCCTGTGATATCTTTCATTTTTTTTTTATAATAGCCATCCTAATCTGGACTGGAAATTAATGATAATGAACTTAAGGACTGCCACACAATTGTTTGCCTGTATACCACCAGGCCTGGCACAGAGGAAGTGTTGAATAAATACTAGATGAATGGATGAATGGATGGATGAATGAATGAATGAATGAATGAGTGAATGACATACAGGCATGTCAGGCTTTATTTATTTCTCCCCAAATCTGATGTTTCTTGGAAAGACCTGAATCTCCACTGATTGTAATGCACTCATCTTCTTATTCACTTTTGCCTGCAGGAGACAAAGGAACTGGGAAATATGGGAAGCATAAACTGACTTACAAGACCCTCTCTTCCTCTCCTTGCAAATAAGCAGTCTGACACCATGTTCTTCTGGAGTTCTCCTCCAAGGAGAGGCTCTCCCTAACCTGAGGCTGTCTTCCCCCATTCAGAGTCACCTGTAACCTGTGGGTAATTAGCTCAGTCCTAGATTTTGGGACTAGGCTTCTTAGGCTCTTACTCCAAGCTATAGTTCAACTCTGGCTTCACAGTATGAAGAGGAGAGTTTGGTGCTCTATCTCCCAAGATATTTTTCGCTACCCATTTATCTAGAACCTGGGTTGAGAAGAGGGTGCCATTTATCAGGCAGTTTCAGAAACCTACCAGCATTCTGTGACTCTAAAATAATCTAACAGAGTCCATGTTCTTTAAAGAACTCAAGAAGATGGAAAGTAGTTTTTTCTGGAAGCAGTGTGTGATAGTAAGGAAATCCCAGGAGTCAAAGTCCTTGTCACCATCCCCAGTGTCACTACTCAACTGCTATGTGGCCCAACCACAGCATTTGACCTCTAGGACCCTCAAATTCACTACTGTTAAATTTGGGATGTTAATTCCTACTGGCACTGTTCTGAGGATCCTATAAATCAAATAGACCTACATTACTGAAAGCACTTTGTTAAATGAAGAGCAGCATATATGTTCAGGGGAATCATTATTATTATTGAAATAGAACAATTCTAGAGAGTTTCATAATCATAATCAGCCCAAGTGCAGTGATTAAATTCTCTTTCCCTGAGCAGACACACATAAAATATTATACACATTTCTCTGGTGTTTCTCAAGCTCCATAAACTGATTCATTAAAATAAGAGAATTACTTCTGGTTTTAGATTTTAAAAAGTAGTATTTGTCCTGGATTGTCTATAAGACTACCATTTTCTTAACTATGGAATATTTTATCTCATAGTTATAAGTGAATGTGATTTGCCTCTTGTTACATTTTTCAGTATGTGGATTTCTTCCATAAAAAAGCTGCTCATTAATAAATGTGTCCAATTCTAATTCTAATTAAAAAGCACAAAGGTGACAATGGAGTCATCATAGGATTTCAAATTCATCACTGCAGTTTTGCACATTTCAGATTTTAAATGAGAAAAATTTCATTGGTATAGGTATATTCTTACTCCAAAAAAGCATGGGTTTTGAGCTCCTGGTTTTAGGTTGCTACTTCATGACTTTTTAGCTGTGTTCTGTCAGGCAGGTAACCGCCCCCCCCAACATCTCAGAGCTTTGGTTTCCTTACTTTAAAAGAATTGAATGAAGTAATGCATTTCAAGCTAAGAATAAGGTACATATCAGAAACAATAATACTCACTGAGTTCCTCATTCTTGGGGACTGAGTAAAAACCAACTTGTAATTATAAAATTTATGAATTTTACAGGTTTAAGTACATACAGTAAGAAACAGCAAAAGAAGTCTAAATCAATAAAGTTTTGTTGGCAGGGATGTCTGGGTCATTCGCCTGAAGAGTGTATAGTTGCATTAATTTGGCACCATTGGAAAGTCATTTTTTTAAGTGTCATTCTAAGAAGTGTTGAGTGATCATCAAACTTAGCAGATTTGTCACCAGTGCCAAGACATAATCAACTGGATCTTCCTAGAAAACCCCAAGAAGTCATTTCCACCAGTTGGAAAATAATTTTAATCCTTTCAAACAATGATGGAATAAATTGGAATATTTTACTGTGATGCTCACTACATGGCCAAACCTTACTCATTGTGTAAAATTGAGAAAAGGCCCACTAGAACCTCCCCAAATAGACATTTATGATATGGTTGGCTGAGGTATAGAAAACCTTGGCCAAACAGCTCATTCTGGGGGATGGTCTACAAACTGGGGTAGTTGTACGCAGCTGTGATCCTTCTCAACTCAGAGTGTGGACAAGGAACCTCTACAGAGGTGGGACAGAAAGAGGCTCTCATGCATATCGGCAAGCATGACATCACTGGAGACCTCCTCCTTTTACCTGAATAACAGATTCATTCTTCAAAGAAATTAACAAGGAGAAGGCTAAGTGTGGCTGCTAACGGAAAATTAAACTTGCTCTTTGGTGTTTAAAAGGTCTTATGAATAATACTTTTCTCTCTCTTACCCAAGATCCAAATAAAATGAGATCCTGATGCAGGCACCAGGCAGATGAAGAAGAAAATTGTTCCCATTTTTAATAAGATCAGAAAACTTCGTTTAGGCATGAAGTTAAAGGGTTTCTGAATGCTTTATCGAAAAGCTCAACTTGGTTTCTGAGACCACAGGCCAGTTCTGCAGGGAAAGACATTCCATGCTAAGTTCCCTGGGGAGTCAAAGCCAATGAAAGCTCAAAAGCACGTGCAAGTATATAGGGACACCCTTGTCACTGAAGACAGACCAGGAGGCATTTTCAACCCCATCCAGTCCACCACCTCTACCCCCACTAATGAGCTACTCTGTCCTTCCTGTCCTGTCTCCCAAATGTCCCCAGCTTCCACCCTCTTTACAACCACTGAAGTTCTGTTCTTTATCTGGACTGTCTCATCAAAGACTCCTCAAATGAACTCTTCCCGCATCCTCCCAAATCCAGAACCTGGTAGCCATCATGAATGTGTCCTCAGCAAAGTGTCAGCCCACCTGGCTTCTCTCTGCCTTTGCACAGGCTGTTCTCACTCCCTGGATATCAGCCTTGTCACAGCCACTCATTCTACCTTCTTTTTCTAAATCCACCCCAAATATTGCTTCTTCCTGCTCCTCCTGTTTTACAATCCCTCATTCCTCCCTCTAAGCAACCTGGCTCTTCTCAGAGCCATTTCATGGCACTTGCTATATGGGACTCTCAGTTTGTGTCTCCTAGCCTCTCCCCACTACCAAATCTTGAGCTTTATGAAGACAAGAATCACATCTTTTCTATGTTTATATTCCCAGCATCTAACACACAGCTCAATAATGCTTGAGGAATTGAATCAAATGGAATGTGTTTTCTGAAAAGTATGAGGCATGACTTCATTAAGCAGCTTTAGGGAGGGTTTCCATCAAGCCTGTATCATAAAGGGGAGAATTTTTTCTTGCTTCCAAATGCGCTAGGGCTATAACCGACCGAATTATTGCTGTGCATGAAAACCTAAGTGCAAGACTTTAAATTCCACTCTGCGGATGTTGTCATATAATTCAAATGACTCCACATTTTGCACCATCTGTTAATAACCTTTCCATGTTCTTATTGCTGCAAACAAAAGGAAAGAGACAGGTAACACAATGCAGAATGTCATAAAGAAGCAAATGCATGTCTTACCTCCTGTCTTGGCAAGACTGAGTATTCAAATGCATGTTTCTATGCAGATTAAATTCACTGTCTTTTTAATGGCAGTTATGAACCCTTTAGGGTGGGAGCACCGAGCACTGGAGACCCAAAGCACAAATGAATTTTTCATGGAGCAATCTTCCTTGCTGTGAAGGGAAGAGGACATATAGCTAACTCAGGGTTCTCTGAGCTTCTGTAGGAAAGAGGATAATGGGGAAGCCATTTGAAATCTTCCCTTTAAAGTGATCACATTTACATGAATATAGTATCATTTAGTGTAGACCTTAGTTTAATTTACCATAAATTGAGAAAAGAAGTACATTGATGCTTGTAGATATCACCCATTGATTAAAATTCTGCCACATTTACTACAATTTCATAATAGATTAGAAGGTACAACATGAATTCTTTCAAATTCTATCATGCTTTGTTTTGAATTTGAAGAGAGCTTCATGTTTTTTTAAAGCACGCAATTATGCAAGTAACTGAAAGCTTCCCTTAAGCTATGAATCGCTATACTGGATCTCAGCTAAAATTAAGTTCTCTGCTCAAGGACAAACCAAAAAAACTAGAGGGAAGTGCAGCTGGGCGCAAGAGACATTTTCACTCTACGTGACTATGTGACTGTAACAAATGTATCCACTTTAAACTCAGCACTGAACTGTCCATTAGGAAGATATCTTAAGAGTGACTGAACTAAATCCATTTTGCAGATAAGGAAATTGAGACCAGAGAGAAGTGATAGGATAAGATACTGTCCAATTTAAAATCTCATGATTTCTTCAGTTCTAGACTATTGCACATAGCTTCTGTAGATATGAATATTATTCTTGTATTTTTCCCTGAATGGCAGAAATTCCAACTTCAACTTGAGCTTAAGAAAGATGTGAAAGGTATCGGCTGAATAAATGTTCTGAAGAGTTCACAGGCATGACTTGATCCAAGCACAGAACTTTGGCAGCCTATCCTTCTTGGCCCTGCTTTCTTCTATGTTACCCTTGTTTTCAGACTCCACATGGTGACAATAAGGCTGCCTGCAACACCAGACCTATATTCTGCTTGAGTCAAACCCAGTAGGAAAAGAACCCACCTTGCTCACCATACTTGGTAGAAGTTTCACTGCATCTGATAGTCTTTAAATGGTTACTGTATTCATCCCTGAAATAACCACTGTGGTCAAGAAGGTAGAATGCTCTGATTGGCTGGAGTCACATGCCCACCAGTAAAGCTGAATATGAAGTCAGCTCCAACAGAAGCAAACACATGTGGGGTTATGGATATTGAAGAGGGTATGTGCTATGGTGAGTGCTGTGAAGTGTGTAAACTGGGCGGATTCACAGACCTTTACCCCTGGGGTAATAATACATTGTATGTTTATTAAAAAATAAAAACAATTATTAAAAAAAAAGAAGAAGCAAACACATGGACTGCGTGTGGGAGAGGAAGTGGCTCTTTAGCATGGAGCTGGGGAACGCCTCTCCAGGGAAGTGGATACAGGACGGAAAACTGCTGTCTGCCACACTGCCAGACAGCATTCCCATATCCATTCTTGTCCCTTGCACTCCACTCACTCCTAAAATTCCTAAAATCCATTACTCCAGAGGCAGCCAGAATGATCTCTCTGGCAAAAAAATCTGGCTTGAAACTGTCAGGGAGGGAAAATGTTTTGTCTGTCCTCTTAGGTTTAGCTTTTGGGGGCCTGCAAATTAAACTGACAGAAGACAAAGTAACAAGAGAATGATTTCATTTCATACATGGGACAGTTCACAGAAAAATGGGACTCAAAGTGGTGATTAGAATTTGGGATTTAGGGGCGCCTGGGTGGCTCAGTAGGTTAAACCTCTGCCTTCGGCTCAGGTCATGATCCCAGGGTTCTGGGATCAAGCCCCGGATCAAGCCCCGCATCAGGCTCTCTGCTCAGCAGGGAGCCTGCTTCCCCCTTTCTCTCTGCCTGCTTGTGATCTCTCTCTCTCTGTGTCAAATAAATAAATAAAATCTTTAAAAAAAAAGAATTTGGGATTTATATAATACCTTAATAGGGAAAGGAGGTAGGAGAAGGGCACTTACAGGAAAACAAAGGACTTTTTTTTTAAAGATTTTATTTATTTATTTGACAGAGAGAGAGAAGGAGGCAGAGAGACAGGCAGAGAGAGAGGGGGGAAGCAGGCTCCCCGTGGAGCAGAGAGCCCGATGCGGGGCTCGATCCCAGGACGCTGGGATCATGACCTGAGCTGAAGGCAGAGGCTTAACCCACTGAGCCACCCAGGCGCCCCCCCCCCTTTTTTTAAAGATAAATGAGCCCTGAGGAGAACAGATGGGAGATAGTTTTGAAACACTGTCTATTGAATATGGTATGGCAACTTTTCTCAGATGCCAAGAGACTACCTTCCTTTGCTGCTTTTTGGGAAAGGAACTCATGACAACTGAGTTCTTTTCAGGAAGCTCTGTTTTTAGGAAGATAAAATATTTCAGGAATTCAAATGCCTTGTGCTTAAAATAATTTCTATACCACCATGGCAGATAGTGGACCCCTTCAAAACCCATCAAAGGCTGTCCAAAGAGAAAGAGAAAGTTACCAAAGAATTCTAGGCTCCCATGACCTTGAACATTCAAATACCTGGCCTTGGACTCTTTTCCAACTCCCATCTCATCTCCTGCCACCCACTTTCTGCCTTAGCAACGTTCTCACCAAATCCCACTGATCTAGAGTCACTTACAGCATCATATTCCCCAAGAAATCTTTCTCGAACCCCAGCTTGAGTTCATGCCAAAGTACCCTCCTCACTTCTTTGCATTGAAATTCCTCTTATATCTGTTGCTCTTTCCATCTTACTTGCTTCCCAAGGACAGGAGAGTGTTTCTTTATCTATAGAGTCCTAGAAACTTACAGAGGGCCTGACACACTGAGAATGTTTCATCCATATTTGCTAAATTGATTGTATATTGAACTATTTTTTAAATTTAATTTAATATTAACAGGCAGGCTCCATAGCTCAGTGGTTAGAGCACTTGTCTTGTAAATTTAATTTTTTTTCAGTGTTCTAAGATTCATTGTTTATGCACCACACCCAGTGCTCCGTGCAATACATGCCATCCTTAATACACACCACCAGGCTCACCTAACCCCCCACCCTCCACCCCTCCAAGCAGAGACAGTCAATTATCATATGGTTTCACTTACTTGTGGAGCATAAGGAATAATACAGGGGACATTGGGAGTTGGAGAGGAGAAGTGAGTTGGGGGAAATCGGAGGGGGAGACGAACCTGTGGACTCTGTATATTGAACTATTGATAAGGCTAATATGGTATATACTGGAGAGTGTATGGAGTTTTGAGGCAGGCTTGGAGGAGAATTCTAGACACTCCCAGTGTCATGTTAGGAAAGTCATTTAATCTCAGTTTCCCTACCTATAAAGAGAGAAAATTTACTCTTCACCCTGGAGGTTTATGGTGAGATCACACAAAGCTCTCAGCACTGTTTCAGGCATACAGCAGATGCTCAAGCAATGCTTGAAGATCAGACCTGATGAGTCCATCCACTGTAACCAGCACTTCCCATCACTCCTCTCAGCATCTGCTGATTCCAGTTGTGACCCCTATCACATTGCTATCTTCACTGCGTGAGGATATCATCGTCCCTTGGCACCAAACATAGAGTCCTAAGAAACCTCTTGATATGGCTTAACATCTCAAACCCAGAACAAGTGGCAAGTGGAGGGGTGTATTTTTAAATTCTTGGCCATCTTTTCCCTTTTTCCAGAAGATTTCACCAGTAATGGGAACCCAGAAAGTTGTGGTAAACTATAGACGACTATCATAACTCCATATTGAAGTTTCCTGAAATTATATTACATATCTTGGCTATAAATTCTTATTCTACTTTCTGCCTGTTCTTATGTGTTCATTGCAATTCTAATATATGAGCACATGTAGCACGTGTGAGAATAGTGTTTGACCCACAGCGAGTGTCTAATAAATGTTCACTATTCTAATTTGTTCTAGAATTTTAAGACACATAAACATAAATTTTGTCTTGGTATAAGAAAGTATCCCAAAAACCTTGAGATGTGAACTTCGTCCTCAGATAATTATCTTTCCCAACTCCTAACACTTTATCACACAAAGGACACTTCTGTTTCCACTGCCAGGGGCATGAAGGGAGTGGCCAGTGGACTTTGCCAAGCCTAATCATTATAAAATAACTCCTCATAGAGCTGAAACTGTTTATAGTGTTTCTGATGCTTAACAGTAAAATAACTTGATGAGGAGGACCTAGGATTGAAGTCTAGACTACTGTTTCCAAGTCTGGTACTGGTTTTACAATTGGTTATAAAAGAAGCAAATGATATCAGCCACAGCAACTTCTTTCAAGATATGTCACCAAAGGCAAAGGAAACAAAAGCAAAAATGAACTTTTGGGACTTCATCAAGATCAAAAGCTTCTGCACAGCAAAGGAGACAGTCAACAAAACAAAGAGGCAACCCACGGAATGGGAGAAGATATTTGCAAATGACAGTACAGACAAAAGGTTGATATCC
>PISX010017967.1:0-41960 GCA_004024625.1 Mellivora capensis | reverse complement strand
GGGGGAGCCAGGTGGTGGGTATTGTGGAGGGCACGCATTGCATGGAGCACTGGGTGTGGTGTAAAACTATGAACTCTGTTACACTGAAAAGAAATTAAAAAAAATAAATAAATTAATTAATTACTTAAAAAAAATAGCGTGGTCTATGCTGGGGAAGAGGTCCTGTCTTATTTTACGGCACATGGGTTTCCCATATGGAGGGATTCGAGAGCAGGGCTCTGTGTATGAATGCCTGAAAAACCAACTTTGGTTTATGATTAGGTCTTAGTGGCATCGCAGGACTTAGAATCAGGCCTTGGGCTGAGCTACCCATGGGGCTGTGTTGAAAATGGGGCTCAGGCTAAGGGTCACAATGGGTGTCTGTGTCCCGGGAGGCCAGCATAAATGTGTGGGGCCTCAGGGACAATGCAGATTTCACCCAACTCTCAGGGATTTCCATAACTCCAGAAGTCTTCCGTGGGGAAAGAGGCATTCTGCTTTGTGGCTCAGGGGTTTCCTATGTGGAGGGATTTGAGAGAATGGCTAATGGGGATCAATGTCTGAAAACCCAACCTAAGGCTATGATTAGTGCCTAGGGGAATGGCCATTCGGATCTGCTGACTCTCTCGCCAGCCACGTGGGTGGCTGACTGGATGTTGGGGCTCAGGTGGAGAGACAGAATGTGATTTAGTGTCCAGGGCCATCTTCTGTAAAGGAGGGTGGCTTTGGGGTTTCGTCCAGCTTTCTCCTAATCCGTGGGTTGCATGCTGCTGCATAGGGCATGTTTTCCTCCTGGAGGACAGGAAGAGCCCTGTGCTGTTTCTCTGCTGTACCCTATCTGGAGGGCTTGTGGACCAGCACTCTCTGGTTAGAGGCCTGAGAACCAGGCTTGGGATAGGGATAGGGCCTAGGGCACGACAGTCCAAACGTACAGACTCTGAGGCAAACTCCAGGGAATTTGACGTTAAGGCACGTGTTAGGATGTCACTCAGGCTAGAGTTTGTTTCGATGAGATCTGCCGAATGCAGGTTTAGCCTTATGGGGGCCAGGAGTTTTGTCCCCTCGGGGGTTTTTATGCAGTTCCAAATACCTTGGTCTACTCTGGGGGATAGGTGCTGTGTTGCTTTATGAATCAGGGTTCACCCATATGGAGGGATTCAAGAGTAGGGTTCCGGGCATGCATGCCTGAAAACCCATCCTAGGTTTTGGATTTTGTCCTAGTGGCATGGCAGGCCTTAGATCCTGGCTCTGGGGCGGCTACCCATGGGGTTTTGTTGAAAATGCGGCTCAGGCTAAGGGTCACAATGGGTGTTTGTGTCCAGGATGGCCTGCAAAAGTGGGCGTGGCCACAAGGGCAATGCAGGTTTCTGCCATCTCTGAGAGTTTTTCATACCTTCAAAAACCAAGGTTTCCTTCTGAGGGGCAGGAGGAGTTCTGTTTTGTAGCTAGGATGTCTCCCTTGTGGAGAAACTCGAAAGAAGGGCTCTGGGTATGGATGCCTGATAACCCAACCTAGGTTTAGCATAAGGGCCTAGAGGCATGGCAGGTCTGATCTCCTGGCTCTGAACCCTGCTGTCTCGGTGGCTGGTTGGAGGATGGGACTCAGGTGTTTCATACTGTTCATTAGTATCCAAGGTGGTATAGAAAAGTGGGTGGCATTGGGGGCGGTGTGTCTTCCCCTAATCTAGGGATTTTGTGCAGCTCCATAGGGCACAGTTTCAATCTGGAGGGCAGGGAGAATCCTGGTGTGGCTAGGCAGTCCTCAATCTTCAGGACTTGTGTTCCAGGACTCTCAGTTCAGACGTCTGAACCCTAAGCTACTTTCCAGTTAGTGTCTAGGGCATGGATCACTGATGCAGATGCTGAGGTGAGGTCCCAGATCAGACTTTAGGGCGAGTGTCAGGCATTCACTAAGGGAAGAATTTGTGTCCATTAGGGTTGTCGTATGTGTGGGTGGCCACCTGGGGCCATGGATTTTATCCTGCTCTGGGGTTTTGCGAAGCTCCAAATAATATGGTTTCATTCTGGGCGGCAGGTGGAGTCCTTTGTATGGCTCTAGGGTCCCCCATGTGGAGTGATTCAAGAGCAGGGCACTGGGTATGTATGCCTGATAACTCAACCTAGGGTTTGTGCTAGGGCCTAGGGCCATTGAAGGTCTGAAGTATTACAACTGTCACCAGCTACTTGGTTTCTGACAGGACAACAGTCCTCTGTTTGAGGGCAGAATGTGTACTAGAGTCCAAGGATGGCTTCCTTCAATGGGTTGGCTTCAGGGTTTCAGTCAACTTTCTCCTATTGGTGTCACAGGCCTTAGAACCTGGCTCTGGGTCGAGCTACCACGGGGCTGCATTGAAAATGTGGCTCAGGTTAAGGGTCACAATGGGTGTTGGTATCCGTGTTGGCCAGCATTAATAGGTGTGGCTTCAGGGGCAATGCAGGTTTCACCCAAATCTGAGGGATTTACATAACCCCAGAAAGCTTCTGGGGGGCAAGAGGAGTTCCGTTCTGTGGCCCAGGGGTTCCCCATGTGGAGAGATTTGAGAGAAGGGCTCTAGGGATTAATGCCAAAGCACCCAAACTATACCTATGATTAGTGCCTAGGGGAATGACCAGTGTGTGTTTTCTCCTGCTCTCGGGCTTTAGTGAAGCTACAAATATTATGGTTTCATTTTGGGGGACAGGTGGAGTCCTGTGTATGGCTCTAGAGTCCACCATATGGAGGGATTCGAGAGCAGGACACTGGCTATGTATAAATGAAAGCTCAACTTAGGGTTCATGGTAAGGCCTAGGGGCATGGAAAGCCCAAAGTATTACCAATGATGCCAGCTACTTGGTGGCTGACTGGAGGTCAGTGCTTCGGTTGAGGGCAGAATGTATATTAGTGTCCAAGGCCTGCCTCCGTAAATGGGGTTGCTTCAGGCTTTTGTGCAGCTTTCTCTTAATATGGGGGTTGCATGCAGCTCAGTAAGGCACATTTTCTTCTGGAGGACAGGCACAGTCCTGTGGTGTGGCTCAGTGTTCCCTATGTGGAGGGCTTGTGGACCAGGTCTTTGAGGATAGAAGTCTGAGAACCCAAGCTAGGCATAGGGATAGGGCCTAGGGCATGGCAGGCCCGATCTACAGACACTGAGGCAAGCTCCCGGGTATCTGAGGTGAAGGAGAGTGTCAGCATGTCGCACAGGATGGAGTTTCTGTCCATGAGTTTCGCCAAACTCCTAGATGGCCTCATGGTGGCATGGAGTTTCCTCCCACTCTGGGGATTTCACCGTCCAAAATATCTTGGTTTATTCTGGGCTTTAGGTGGTCTCCTGTTTCATGGCTCAGGGGTCAGTCATATGGAGGGATTCGAGAGCAGCGGTCTGGGTATTGATGCCTGAAAATCCAACTGAGGTTTAGGATTAGGTCGTAGTGGCATGGCAGGCCTTAAACCCTGGCTCTGGGCCAAGGTATTCTTGGGGCTAAGATCGAAATGGGGCTCAGGCTAAGGGCCATAATAATGGGTGATCGAGTCCACTGGCGGCCTCCACAAGTTCTCAAGGTCTCAGGGGCAAGGCCGATTTCTTCCATCTCTGAGGGTTTTCCACAGCTCCAAAAAGTAAGGTTTCCTTCTGCGGGGCAGGAGGAGATTGGTTTTATGGATCAGGGGTCCCCCATGAGGAGGGATTCCAGAGAAGGGCTCTGTGTATGGATGCCTGAAAACCCAAACGAGGGTTAGGATTTTGGTCTAGGGGTATGGCAGATCCGACGAGCTGCCTCTGAGTCTAGCTGCCTTGATGGCTTATTGGTGGTCGGGACTCAGGTTGTGCCCACCTGATCATTCGTTTCCAGGGTGGCATACAAAAGTGGGTTGACATCGGGGGCCCTGCATGTTTCCCCTATTCTAGGGGTTTTATGTAGCTCCATAGGGAACGGTTTTAAACTGGAGGGCAGGGATGATCCTGTGGTATGGCTCCTGAGTTCCCAATCTGGAGGTCATGTGTTCCAGGACTCTGGGGACCAATATCTGAAAACACAAGCTTTGTTTCTGTTTAGGGTCTAGAGCGTGTATCCCTGATCTGCAGATGCTGAGGCAAGGTCACTGGATCCGGAATTGAGAGAGAGTGTCAGGCATTCGCTCACACTAGAATTGGTGTTATAGGGCTGCTGAAGGTATGGATGTCCTGCCGGGGCATGGAGGTTTCTCAGGGGGCTTTGCACAGCTACAAAGAGTATGGTTTCAATCTGGAGGAAAGGTGGAATCCTGTTGTATGGCTCTAGGGTCCTCCAAGTTGAGGGATTCCAGAGCATGGCTCTGGTTATGGATGCCTGAAAGGTCAACCTAGGTTTAGGCTTAGGGAATGGGGCATGGAAGGTCTAATCTGCTGACTCTGGTGCCAGCTATGTGGGTGCCTGACTGCAGGTCGCTGCTCAAGTTAAGGGATAGAATATTTAATAGCTTCCAGGGTCAGCTTCCACAATCATGGTTGGCTTAGGGGTATCGTGCGGCTTTCTCCTAATCTGGGGGTTGTGTGTTTTCCATCTGGAGGGCAGCCAAGGTCTTGTGGTTTGGCTCCATTGTTCCCTTTCTGGAGTGATTGTAGACCATGACTGTGAGAACGGAAGTCTGAAAAGCCGATCTAGGGGTATGGTCAGGGCCTAGGACATGGCAAGGCTAAGCTACAGTCGCTGAGGCATACTTACCAGTATCTGAGGTTAAGGCGAGTGTCAGGAGGTCGCTCAGGCTGGAGTTTGTGTGCATGAGATCGGTAGAATCTGGGAGTGGCCTCATGGGGACATAAAGATTTCTCCCGCTCTGGGATTTTTGCATATTTTAAAAATAGCTTGCTCTATGCTGGGGAAGAGGTCCTGTCTTGTTTTATGGCTCAGGGATCCCTCATATGGAGGGTTTGAGAGCAGGTCTCCGTGTATGGATGCCTGAAAACCCAACCTATTAGGATTAGGTCCTAGTGGCATCACAGGGCTTAGATCCTGGCTCTGGGCCAAGCTACCCATGGGGCTGTGTTGAAAATGGGGCTCAGTCTAAGGGCCAAAAGGGCTGTTTGTGTCCCAGGCGGCTAGTAATAATGTGTGTGGCCTCACGGGCAATGGAGTTTTCACCCAACTATGAGGGACTCACATAATTTCAGAAATATTCTGGGGGGCAAGAGGTATTCTGTTTTGTTGCTCTGGGTTTCCCATGTAGAGGGATTTGAGATGACTCTGGGTATCGATGACTGAATACCAAACGAATTGTTGTGATTCGTGCCTAGGGGAATGGCCAATCGGTTCTGCTGACTCTCTTGCCAGCCACCTGGGTGGCTGACTGGAGGTCGGGGCTCAGGTTGAGGGGCAGAATGTATTTTCGTGTCCAGGGCCAGTTTCCATTAATGAGGGTGGCTGTGGGGTTTCTTGCACCTTTCTCCTAATCTTTTGGTTGCATGCAGCTCCATAGGGCACGTTTTCCTTCTGGAGGGCAGGAAGAGTCCTGTGCTGACACTCCAGTGTACGCTATATGGAGGGCTTGTGGATCAGGACTCTCTGGACGGAGGCCTGAGAATCAAGCTAGGGCTAAGGTGAGTGCCTAGGGCATGGCAGGCCCAACATATAGACGCTGAGGCAAACTCCAGGGAATCTAGGTTAAGTCATGTGTCAGGATGTCACTCAAGCTGGAGTTGGTGTCCATGTGATCCACCAAATGTGGGGGTGGCCTCAAGGGGACATGGAGTTTGCTCCAGCTCTGGGATTTTTGCACAGTTCCAAGTAGTTGGGTCTATTCTGTGGGATAGGCGGTGTCCTGCTGGATTGCACATAGGTCCCCCATACGGAGGCATTGGAGAGCAGGGTTATTGGTATGGATGTCTGAAGACCCCACCTATGTTTCGGATTAGGGCCTAGTGGTATTGCAGGCCTATATTCTGGGTCTCCTAATAGCTACCCATGGGGCTGTGTTGAAAATGGGCTCATGCTAAGGGTAACAATGGGTATTTGTGTCCATAGCGACCTGCAAAAATGTGTGTGGCCTTAGGGGCAACGCAGGTTTCTTCCAACCTTGAGGGTTTTACATAGCTGCAAAAGCAAAGTTTCCTCCTATGGGCAGGGAGAGTTCTGTTTTGTGGCTCAGGGGTCCCCCTTGTGGAGGTATTCGAGAAGAGGGCTCTGGGTATGGATGCCTGAAACTCCAACCTAGGCTTAGGATTAGGGCCTAGGGGCATGGCAGGTCCAATCTGTTGGCTCTCCAGTTTCTAAACTGTCAGGATGTCACACAGGCTGGAGTTTGTGTCCATGAGTTCCTCCCAACTCATAGTGGCCTCATGGTGGCATGGGGTTTCCTCCCACTCTAGAGATTTCACGTTCCAAGTAGCTTAGTTTATTCTTTGCTGTAGGTGGTGTCCTGTCTTAGGAATCAGGGGTCCTCCATATCGAGGGAGTAGAGAGCAGTGATCCAGGTTCTGATGTCTGAAAACCCGACTGAAGTTTAGGATTAGGTACTAGAGGCATGGCAGGCCTTAAACCCTGGCTCTGGGCCGAGGTACTCTTGGGGCTAAGTTCCAAATAGGGCTCAGGCTAGGGGTCACAATGTGTGATTGTGCCAATGGCGGCATGCCAAAGTGAGCAAGGCCTCAGGGGCCAAGCAGATTTCTTTGTCTCTGAGGGTTTTGCATAGCTCCAAAAATCAAAGTTTCCTTCTGGGGACAGGAGGAGATTGGTTTTATGGATCATGTGTCCCTCCATGTGGAGGGATTCCAGAGAAGGGCTCTGTGTATGGATGCATGAAAACCCAAAGTAGGGTTAGGATTTTGGCCTAGGGGCATGGCAGGTCCTATCTGCTGCCTCTGGGTCTATCTGCCTTGATAGCTGATTGGTGGTCGGGACTCAGGTTGTGCCCGCCTGCACATTAGTATCCAGGGTGGCATAGGAAAGTGGGTTGGCATCGGGGACCCTGCATGTTCCCCCTAATCTAGGGGTTTTATGCAGCTCCATAGGGCCTGGTTTCAATCTGGAGAGCAGTGATCATCCAGTGGTGAGGCTTATGAGCCCCCAATCTGGAGGGCTTGTGTTCCAGGACTCTGGGGACCGATATCTGAAAAGCCAAGCTAGGTTTATGTGTGCAGTCTATGGCATGGGTCACTGATCTGCAGATGCTGAGGCAAGGTCACCAGATGCTGAATTGAGGGAGTGTCAGGCATTCGCTCACACTAGAATTTGTGTCATAGGGCCGCCAAATGTGTGTGTCCTGCTGGGGCATGGAGGTTTCTCCTGCTCAGGAGGCTTAGCACAGCTCCAAATAGTATGGTTTCAATCTGGAAGAGAGGTGAGTCCTGTTGAATGGCTCTAGGGTCCTCCAAATGGGGGGATTCCAGAGCAGGGCTCTGGTTATGGATGCCTGAAAACACAACCTGGGGTTAGGCTTAGGGCATGGGGCATAGGATGTCCCATCTGCTAACTCTGGCTCCAGCTACATGCATGTGTGACTGGAGGTTGGGGCACAGGTTGAGGAACCGAATTTGTTTGAGTGTGCAAGGCCAGCTTCCATAAAGGAGTGTGGCTTTGGTTTTTTGAGCAGCCTTCTAATCTGTGGGTTGCGTGCTACTCCATAGAACATGTTTTTCTTCTGGAGGGCAGGAAGAGTCCTGTGCTGTGACTCAGGTATACCATATCTGGACGGCTTGTGGACCAGAACTCTCTGGTCAGAGGCCTGAGAACCAAGCAAAGGCTAGGGTTAGGGCCTAAGGCATGGCAGACCCAATGTTCGATCCCTAAGGCAAGCTCCAGGGAATCTGAGGTTAAGGGAAGTGTCAGGATGTTGCTTAGGCTGGAGTTTGTGTCAATGAAATCTGCCGGATGTAGGTTTAACCTCATGGGGACAAGGAATTTTCTCCCGCATGGGGGATTTTGTGTAGTTCAAAGTAGCTTGGTCTACTCTGGGAGATAGGTTCTGTGTTGCTTTATGAATCATAGTTCCCTCATAAGGAGGGATTTCAGAGCAGGGTTCCGGGTATTGATGCCTGAAAACCCAGCCTAGGTTTTGGATTTGGTCCTAGTGACACAGCAGGCATTATTTCCTGGCTCTGTTGCAGGCTACCCATGTGGCTTTGTTGAAAATGAAGGCAAAGGGTCACAATGGGTGTTTGTGTCCAGGATGGCCTGCAAAAGTGGGCATGGCCTCAGGGGCGACACAGGTTTCTGCCATCTCTGAGGGTTTTCCATACCTCCAAAAATCAAATTTTCCTTCTGGGGGGCAGGAGGAGTTCTGTTTTGTGGCTACAGTGTCCCCCATGTGGAGACATTTGAGAGAAGGGCTCTGGGTAAGGATGCCTGAATACCCAACATAGGTTTAGTGTAAGGGCCTAGAGGAACAGCAGGCCTGATCGCCTGGCTCTGGGGCCAGCTGTTTCAGTGAGTGCTTGGGGCACAGGACTCAGGTGTGTCAGACTGTGCATTAGTATGCAGGGTGGCATACGTACCTGGGTGACATTGGGGGCAGTGTATGTTTCCTCTAATCTAGGGGTTTTGTGCAGTTCCATAGGGCACGGTTTCAATCTATGTGGCAGGGAGAGTCTGGTGTGGCTACGATGTCCCCAATCTGGAAGACATGTATTCCAGGACTATGGGGACGGAAGTCTGAACCCCAAGCTAGGATTCTGGTTAGTGTCTAGGGCATGGATATCCGATCTGGAGATACTGAGGCGACATCCTGGTTTCTGAAGTTAAGGCGAGTGTCAGGCATTCGATCAGACTAGAATGTGTGTCCATTAGGGCCATCATATGTCTGGGTCATGGTTCAACATAGGGGTTTGTACTCCTGAGTGAAGATCTGAGAGAGAATAGGCATCAGAGTCAGCATGGGACTGGGAAATGAGCTTTTATACCTGAATCTCAGAAGGGACTTATGGGTCATGTTGCCATGTTCTGTGGAATGGTAGGAATCATTAAGTCCAGACCACACTGCAGGGGACAGGGTTACACAAAGATGTGTAAACATGATATGGGATTTCAGTAAACAACTGAGAGGAGAAGGTGAAGACCTTTTCAGAGTTAGGGCCTTGCCCAGAATGGTAAGAAGGCTGAACCAGGCATGAACCAAGATCTTTGAGTGTCCTCAATGTAGGGACACTGGATGCATGTAGCCATTCACTGGAGGGCTCTGGAAAAAGTTTTGTTGAAGTAAGTGGCTACAGACATGGAGATGGTGTAACGGTGAGTGTGAGTGAGCGAGTGATATCCTAGATAGGAAGAGAGAGTGAGTGAGTGATATCCTAGATAGGAAGCATTCCAGCAAGTTCTTGTCTGAGGGTCAGTCCAGGTCATGGCAATGCACTGAGTGGAACCCTATCTATATAACACCCATTGGAAAAGAGGTAATTGTTCTCAGTACAGGATATGCAGTCTCTAGTGGTAAGGGTGAATTCTGACCTTCAGAGGCCAAGGCTCCAATCCCTTCTTGCTTTTAAAATTAGAAAGCATATGATCTTCGGAAGCCATAATCCACCCCTCTGTAGGTGAGGCTGCCATCTTCTGGGACTCCATAAATTGAGCACTGATGAACACATGTGTACGCACATGATAGAGTGTGCATGTGCGTGCACACACACACACACACAAACACACACACACACACACACACACACACACCAGTAGGGTCTGTAGTATGAGATCTGACCAAGAGCAGACCCAGAGAAGGTAAGAAGAGGAAAAAAATGTGGTTGGAGCTATTTATTACACGTGGCACCATTCCCCCAATATCACAGATATTATCCCACATATGCCTATGGATATCTGGAGGAAGTCCATGATATAATCGTCTGTATTGTACAGACAAGATGCAGACTACCCCTGACAGGGAAAATGGCTTATTTAGGGACAAAAACCGGTAAGATTGGAGAGCTCTTCCTGAAGCCACGTGTTTTTCTAAGCTTGGGACCTGGATTCACCCATACCTTTCTTGGGGCCTGTGAAGAGGGGTGTGCTGGTGTCACTGTGTACAGATGTGCCCTACATGTAGCATGGGTATGAGCAGATGGCGACTCTGACCACTGTTTGTTTGGTGTCAATCCAGGAGTGGACTTGGGTAGGTGATCTCAGGCAGTGAATTTACTTCCTTCACTTCAGACCCCAAAAGAATTTGGAACCCCTGCAAACAGGCTCCCACATTCTAGTGTAGTCTAGCACCAGGGTTACTTGGCTAGAGAAATCCAATATTGAAAGATGTTCTCCTGCTGTTTGCCAATTTCCCAGGTCTCTGGCTCCCAGAAAACCTACGGGAATGGCTTTTTCACATGCTGCAGATGTTGGCCCAAACCTCACGCCTAAAGCCTCAGGCCATTTGGGAGGAGGTTCCATAAGGTAATTCAGGACAGCCTCCAGGCCAAGCCACCACTCTGAGCCATCCCAGGGCAGCCTCGTCCTCTCCTCTGCAGTTTCTGGCAAAGAGGGATATGTTTGGGTTCCTGCCACTGGGATGAAGGGAGTTGCAAGATAGCAGATACCCTGGTGAGCCCTTTATGTCCACACCAATGTCATGGTGGGCAGGGTGGAGAGGATTCCTGAGGTGTTCCTTATCTCTATCAGAGCACAATGAACGCCGTGATGCCGTGCCACATTTCTCTTCTTGGTGGAGGTGTGTGCATATTGGGGCATGGTGTGTCTGGAATGGAGTGCCCAGGGTCTGAGGACCAGCAAATGCAGCCATACAGGACTCTGAGGCCTCCTGCCAGGTTCCTGGGCACTGTCTTTACAGAGCTCCACAGGAGCACAGGATTGGGCAGGAGCTAGACGTTGAGATCCTCTGCTCTAACTCCTTGAAGGACATAAGGTGCCCCCAAATGCCAAGAGAGTCCAGCGCTGGCTCACGGTGAGTGCCGGTGCTATGAAATCCATCCCCCAGTGTCCCAGTGAAGCAGAATAATACCCATGTCCCAGAAGCCAGACCAGTACTGCTGTGGGCTCCCTCCTAGAGTCCTGAACCCACATGAATAGGCATCACGATCTCCTTTTCAAACTTGCCCTCATTTCCCTGCCCCTAATTTGGCCAGATGTAGAGTAATTGTCCACGTATTTGTAATAATATCAGAAAAGAGACATTAAACCATGCCCCATGACATTCATTTAGAATCATTTTGCATTGTGCTATGTATTTTCATAACATGTGCTTCCAGGTGTCCCCACTGACCTGACATTCTTCCCCAGGTTCTACAAGACTTACACATGATCATGGTGAGTTGGAGGACATTTACCCAAAGGGACATGTTGCCAATGGTAATATGTCTCTTATTTTGCCTTTTGGTTTTGAATGAACACAACCCTCAGGCCCCTCCAGGGGCAGGGGCAGGGGCTTCATTCTGCTGCACAACATTCCAGAATTCCATTCATTTGTTAAAGTCATTGAGCCCTTCAATGATGCAGCACTTTGATGTGGTTCTCTTCTGTTGCTAACTCATAGTGCTGCATGAAACATCCTACATGCCCTAATATCCTTAGCTGTCTAACCTAAGAAAATATCTCAGTGCTCTCATCTCAAGAATAGAATATGTTATCAGAAACCACAAGATAGATGCCACTCATGCAGGGAGGTGCTATCATTACTCAGCTCACAATCTGACCTGAGATACTATCGAGGTCTGATATCACTGACTTCAATTCATTGTATGTCTACCAGGAAATGTTTTTATTTTTCTTTAAAGATTTATGAATTCATTGGTTGATTGATTTGAGATAGGCGGGGGTGGTGGTGGAGAAAATCAGAGGGAGAGACAGTATCCTCAACCTGATTCTGCCCTAAGTATGCAGCCCTACAAGGAGCTCGATCTCAGGACATTGAGATCATGACCTGAGCAAAAAACCATGACTCCAAGAATTAAGACAAGGAAACGCTTAGTCACCTTATTGTTTATATGACTGTGGGCCCTCTTGTCCTACCTCTTGCCATAAGTCACTGGCATCTTGGGGTTTCGGTCTGTGCTCCAACACCTAACCCTCCCGGAGACAGAACTGACTCATGTCTCCTATCTTTCACATCAGAGTAGATATGGATCACTGATGAAGAAGAGTGAGACCTGTGTGCTATGGACAAACTGGGCCAACATATTATAGAAGCAAATACAACATCTTGTGCCTAATTAACTAGGAAGATAACTGAGCTATGCCTATGTGTTCCCGGGCACACATCAAGCCATTGCAACCACAAAAGAGGTGTTGAACTTCCTTTTTGCAAGGTGTGCACCCTGTCCCTACCTGCTCAGTTGGATTTGGCTACCATTTGCTGTGAGTCTTGAAATGTCCCAAACTTCCCGAGCCTCAATTTGCTCCTCTGACTGGGGCAGAGTTTTGTTAGGGACTCAGTCAGGTCTTGATGGAAAGTGCACCTGGGTGCCTGGGCCCATGCAAAATTCTGCTAGAGTACCTGTGGTTGTACTCATTTATCATTGTCCTGCTTGTCATGATAAAGCCTCTGCTTCATCTCTCACTATCACTATGATCTTGAGTTGGGCTGTTTTGCCATTTGAAAGAGAGATCTGAGAGTCCATTTAGGGTCTGTGCTTGGGTGAAAGCAGATCAGGGATCCCCGGATTGCAGATGCATTCCCAGGCCCACTCAGATATCTGTGATGGACTGGTTGGGGCTATTTTATTCATCAAGTATTCAGGAAGCCCCATTAGGTGCAGGTGCTTCCATAGGACTTGACTGTGATCACTGCACAGAGCAGACAGGAGCCCAGGTCTTCAGACTGGTCAGGAGTCATACAGTGATAATGGACACAATGAGATTTAGCAACCACAGAACATTTCACTTGATGCCCCCTGGCCTCCTCTAGATATGGGTGTATTTTCTCCGGCTATGATGAACCCGGCATAGCCCAGGAACAGTGAAACATATGAGTGAGTTTGGAATGATGCAGGAGGGCTTTCCCTCTCCAACAGAGCAGAAAGGGTACTGTAAGCTGGGGGGACACTTGGATCCTCATGCCACACAGCTCTGATTCCTTTTAAGGGTGAAGGTCCGAGAGTTTCTTCTGGAAAAAGGAAGGGGTCCGGGGAAGATGTGCGTGTGGGTCCTGTGGTAGAGCAGAGGGGAATGGATGAAGCTTTAGCTCCTAAGAGAGTCATTCCCCATCACCAGGCCCTCTCATCTCTGTCTCTACCCCAATCCTGGGACCTAGACCAGAGTCTGTGGAAACCACCAAACTCAGCAATATGTTGGAACCTGGACACTTGGTGTTCAAAGGGTGCTCAGGAGACCCAGTGAGAGTACAGGGACCAGATATTCCAAACCATGTGGGAGATTAGTGTCAGTAGAAGGAGACCCACTTATGGCACCTAGTGAAAGAGGCTGCACATAGGCACAGGAGGTAACTTTTGAAGTATTGGGAGGACCCTGGGAAGGCCTGGCTAGAGACAAAGTCCATTTGCTCCCTCCTTGGTTGCATCTTCAGAGAGCAATGGAGTGTGCAGTGTGAGTAATTAAGAGGCCAGACACCAACCCTCCCTGGGCACATGCAGTTGAATTCAAGTGGCAAGTGCACAAGGAGATAGAATACAGAGTGTGTCCAGATCCACCATGTAGGGTAGATATGGTCCCACCATTCATCAATATCTCCCACTCACTGAGCCTCTTGCCAGCCTGTTGTCTGTAACCAGGCCTGTGTCAGGCAGGATTGTCAGATCACAGGTGGACAAGGAGTAGGACTTGTCTCTGACAGTAGTTGGATGCCCAAGGACCCAGGTTCCCATAGGTTTCCCTCGGATATTCATTTCAGAGGGTGCCCTGTCCTCTGATTCCCCTTCCTATCTGTCTATCCCAAGAGCAAGCTCCTCCTTCTTGAACATATGTATAGAAAAATATTCTGAATATTTTTACAGTCCCCAGAATTTCCCAGCCTGAAAGTGCTGCTGGCATACATGGGGCTCAATATGGCAGGCAAATACCTGGAGCACTGTGCCCAGCATCTGCACTCACAGCTGCAAAACCTCGAGCCCATGGAGACAGTAGCTGTGGGTGAGAGGGACTGGGGGTGACTGATGTGGTCCTGAGGAGGGGACAGGGTGGGCCACACTGAGCAAGCCTCCATAGAGTGCAGTCATGTGGAGAGCAGTAAATAGTCTCAGATCCCGGTCCCAGTGGTCTTCAGTCAGGGAGACTTCACAGAGATTGGTTCTTGGATGCAGGCAACATTGAGTGGTGGGAAAAGATTCCTTTATTTAGAAAGGATATGGGAATTCAATCATGCTGATGAAATTTTCTTTTCAATGAGCTACAGCACCAGGCCCAGAGCAACAGCCTGAACCACATCAGGAATTCGCCTTAGCTACCGTTGTGGAACCCACTGTATGTTCAGAGACAAAGCTGGCCCAAATGCTTGAGCTCACACGTTAAGAAGAGTGGAAACACCACCTGCCCTGTTGGGGCCAGAGCAGGTGGTGGTGAGGACTCTAATTCACTCTCCTGAGATGGAAGAGCTACCAGCTCTTCTGCCTGACCCAGAAGTCCAGCAGGCTCTAGACCCTGCTACTGAGGTTCGTGAAGGGCTTGAGCCAACACCTGTCTCAGTGTAACAACCAGCCTCAGCCTCCAAGCAGTAGCTCATGCTGGCTGGAACCCCAAGGATGGTTTCCCCTCCTCTGTCATTGCTCTCTTTGTAATTTTTGTGTTTTGTATACTCCTCTATAGTGGCTTAATAGATTTTGTTCATTAAATAAAGTAGAATTTGAATTTACATAAAATTTTACTTTGATCCTTTTCAATAGTATATGGAGGTGCCATTAAGTACTTTAAGAGTGTTATACAACCATTTACCTGAAGAACATTTCCGTCACAGTGAAAAACCTAGCCTCCTTATCACTCAGTGCTCCTTCCCTCACCCCAGACCCAGGAACCACTGCTTTTCTCTCTGTCTTTGGTACTTTACTCTATCTGAGATTTTCATGTGCCTGGAATCCTACAGTAAGGCCTTCTCTGTCTGGCTACAGAACATAAGAAAGATACAAAATTTTTTTTTCAATATTTTATTAAAAATCATTTTATTACATACGAATGTTTCTGAAACAACAATGATCTTTGGAAGTCCCAAAATGACCTACTTCCATTACCTGCAATTGTGTTTCCTTTCATAAGGATACTTTGAAAGGCAGAAACCAGTGAAATGTCTGGGTCCATGAGCCACATTTAAATTCTTTCATTTTCCTGCATAGGCCATGTTTAAACTATTCTAGAGGGCATATTTTAAAAATACTAGAATTACATCTTAAATATTCCCATTTTTTACTTAAGAAGTCATGTAATAAAGTAAATAGTTCCTCAGGTTTAGGCAGACTGTATTTATGTAATAAAATAATGATTTAATTATGAAGAAAAGAAGACATGTTCCTTCTTCCATGAAATAATTATCTATAATTGGATGGTGTCACGTTTCCATGCTTTCCCTTCTGGATTTAGTGTGTGCTCATGCACACACACGTGTGTGTGTGCCTAAGATGGGGGGAGGGCAGCACGGAGAGTTCTAGGGTTGGGCTCTTGTTCTACCTGATGTCCCTACAGTGGCTAGGCACTGTCGGTACTGTCCCCTTGGACAGTATCAGTGACAGCATTCAAAGCCCCATCTGTTGAACAACTGAGCCATTTCCAATTATTTGACTCTCATCATTAATGTATAAGTATGTCTGTGCCATAAATCTCTGTTCCTTATGTCTGATTCCTATAAACACCATTTCTGGAACACACTTTAACCACATTTTTGGAGGACGGACTCCATGCTTCTCTATCTATGCTATTTATTCAGCGCAGCCTTCCTTGGGAAAGGAGGGACCTGGTGTCTCTAGATAATACCTGAAACCATGAGTCCAAGCCAGCAGTGAGTCCATTGGTAGTAGGCATGACCATAGAGCAGGGAAGAGCTTTCCCACACCCCCCGCTTGTGTCCTCCCCCACAAATATCTCTGCCATGTGTCCTGGAACACACAACTCCTAGGACCTGTCTGGTGATATGCTACAGCCACTCCAGCCCCTTGTGCTCCATAACTCAGATCCTATCTTGAGCAACCACGCCCTGCTCCAGGCCAGCAGAAGAGTGCAGACCAGGCCACTTCTATCAGGTTGCTCCCTGTCTATCTTGGCTGGACCACATCCTCTCAGGGAAGAAACTCTAAGGACAGCACAGGTCAGTGAGTTACAGACTTGTGTTCATCCAGATATAGTTTTAGTGGCCACAGCAAAAACCACTTGAACCTGTGAATAAGAGAGGCCCTTACAAAGCACATTGGCTTCTCATGGACTGCAGGATGGAGAGAGCTTCTACCAAGGGTTTTGGCACTGGATATGGTTCATCCATAGCCCTTAGGTTCCCCTAGCCACGACCTGTATCCCTGCCCCAACATTGGTATCCCTCAAATTCAGCTTATGTGGGAGAGGAGGCTGTGCTTCCAGCTCCAGACACCATGTGAGAAGAAGGGGGAGATCCCTCTCATCCCACAATGTTGGGTAAGGGGCGTCCAATTGATCTGAAGCTTCTGGAGAAGCCATGGAAGTAATCCCTGTCTTCTATGCCACAAGATGGAGCTAACCAGGCACAGAAGGTACATCTTCAGAGAGAGGACATCTGGGGCACTCCCTGCAAGAAGAGAGAGAAACACCAGTGAATGGGGACTCAGTAAGAAAGGAGAATTCTGAGCACTAGAGGAAGGGCTGCTATGGACTGGGGCACTGCCCTATTGGTGAGAGGCACAGGCTCTGTGTAGGTTTGCAGGAAGTGGTCAGGCTTCATCTTACCAACAGGTCTGTCAAAAACCAAATTCGCCTCCAGAAAATCCTTTCAACTCTGACCATCAAAGGTTCTGGTGTCCTGGTAGGCAAGGAAGCCTAAGATTCTATGTACCAATGATTATACAATAGGGTGAGACAGGAGACAGTCATGATGGAAGTGAGGGCAGCTTATTTGCCTGCTTTGGAGGGAAAGAGCTCCATAACAAGGCATCCCATCATTTGTTCCAAGAACAGATGACAATTTAGGAAGCTCCAGACTGACAGTCTCCACACTGAATATTGTCCATTTACAGGACACAAGCTCTGGGTGAGATCCTGACCCAGGCCTGGTCTGGGTCTGATGGATGAGGACCAGTGTTGTGGGAACACTGCTGAGGGACAAGTCACCCATACTGGAGGGGATAAAGGCTTTCTGGAAAGACAATTGAGTTAGGGGGAGCTGGGCTTGCCGGGCAGAAGGGACAGAGTATGGCAGAGTCCCAGAGCTCATGGCAGAAGTGGACTCACTTCTATTTATTCTAATTAGTCTATTCTATTCTATTCTATTCTATTCTATTCTATTCTATTCTATTCTATTCTATGACTATTCTAATTAGTCAGCTAATTTAAGCAGGTAGAGCTAGGGATGACTGTGTGTCCTTTGAGAACATAAATCATGTCAGTCAATCTCTATAAAAATTCGATGAGGAAGGTAGAAATGCTGTCTCTGTTTGACGAATAAGGAAACCAAAGCTTTAAAAAAATGCCCCTTTCCCTACTCCACAGTGAGGCAGAGGCAAGATTAGACCAGGCCTTGTCTACCCTTGTTGACTCCACCCAACAAGAAGGCTGCATTTCAGATGCTTCAGAAGGGACTTCTCAGCTCTAAGGTTACATGAACCTTTTTGCCTGGTACCCAAAGAGAAACCTCCTCCTGCCCAGACAAAGGCTGGCTGGAACTGGAAGAGTCCTCAGTGTCAAGACCTGCAATTGTCAGACAACAGACCCAGGCCAATCCCCAATCGTGGAGGCTGAGAAAAATTAAGGCCACCCCACCTCAGGTTTAGCCTTAGCATAAGTACAGCCATCTTAGCTCTGGCAGCCCTCTCAGACCCCTGTGCCCAAGGGCTGAACTTTCCCCTGATTTACATCAGTTCTAAGGACCCCACCTACCCTGCTTTAATAACAAGAACTCCACCCTGCTTTGATTCCAGAGACACCCACCCTACTTTGGTATCAGGAAGCCCCAACCTGCTATAGTTCCAGAGACCCAAACCTTGCTTTAGTAACAGGAAGCTCCACCCGGCTTTGGTTCCAGAAACCCCCTGCCTGCTTTAGTAAGAGGAACCCATAAATGCCCCTGCCTTAACTAAGTTGGAGGTCCAAGTCCCTACTCTGCTGTGTCAGGTATACTTGGGCCCAAGCTTAAGCTTGTCGAATAAACCCTCATGTGATTGCATCGGTGTTGGCTCCTTGGTGGTCTCTCGGATGCAAAGTCTTCGTCAAACTCCGCCATCTATTCCCAACCAGGGTTTTCATGCACCTGTCCCTAGACATTTACTCAAATCCCTGCACCTGCGGGAACCTGATGCACAAAACAGAACTCCTCCTTCCCATGACAAGCAACTTTCCTGTAGGGATGCTGATGGGTGTCAAAGTCATACTATCCAAGTAGGATAAAGCTGTATGGTCCATGAGGCCACACGAATGCTTGAGGTCCACCTTGGGCACAAATATGCATTGTGTCCCTCAGCGTGAAACCCGTTTTCAAAAAACTCTCGGTAGCTGGACCAAGTGCTCACATATTGGGCTTTCCATGCACCTAGGCCCCAATCCTTACCAAATGTTGGATTTTCCAGTCTCCCATACCCAGGGCTCTGCACAGGAATCCCTCTTTTTGAGGGACATCTGAAACAGAAAACCGGACAACTCCCTTCCCACAGAATGACCCCTAACTATTGATAGCCAGGTAAAGTTTCGAGAGAGGAAGAATCGTCCATGTCCCATGAGGCCACCCCTACATTCCAAGGCCATCCTTGACACAAAAACCAGAGACAAAAACCTGAGCTACCACCTCACATTCACATTTATTTCCTATCCAGAAGAACTCCTCTCACGGTCTGTAGATCAGGCCTGCCATACCCTTGGCCAGAAATATAAACTGAGTTTGTGTTTTCAGATTTCTGTCCCCACAGCCCTGGCCCACACAACCTCCAGGCTGGGACCTCTGCAGCCACACCGCAGGACTGTGCCAGCCCTCATGAAGAAAATTGTGCCCGTTACATTGGCCACAACCCTACAGAATAGGAGAAAACTACAAGGCCCCTGAGGCCATCCCAATAGCCAAGGAATTTTGTACACAACCTAAGCAACTACCTCCACTCAGATACGGAGACATATATCCACAGTGACAGAAGATTGAACCGGACATGCCCCTAGACCCTAATCTGAACCCTAGCTTAGGTTTCCAGGCCTCTCTGCTCAGAGGCCTCGTTTTGAATACCAGCATATGAGGGTTTCCTGTGGGACCAAACAGAACAACTCTCATCTCCACATGGGAACCTTGCTATTGGGAGCAGTGTATAACCCTCCAGGTAGGAAAATCCTGCAGGGCCAGGGTCTCCATGGACACAAACCCGCATTTTGACCCATCAGCATGAGAGTCCATTTCAACTCAGCACCCTGGGTAGCTCGCCCAGAGCCAGCAGATCGAATCTGCCTTGTCCCTAGGAGCCAATGGAAATGCGAGGTATGGTTTCCAGGCATCCATCCATAGATCCCTGCTCTCGAATATTTCTGTATGGGGCCGCCTTGAGCCATCCATCAGGACTCGCCAGTCCCACAGAAGGAATCCTTCCTATTGGAGCAGCTCACAACCCCTAAAATGGGAACACCTCTATGGCCTCATGAAGCCACCCTTCCATTCAGGAGCCATCATGGTCACAAACTCCCGCCTGAGCCATCATTTGATCCTCGCCTTTCTTCCAGATTCTGGAGATCTCGATTCAGCTTCTGAAGAGTGGGCCTGCGGTGCCCTCCGCCCAAAACTTAACCTTAGCCTGTGTTTTCAGACTTCCATCCTCACACTCCTGGCCTAGAAGTCCTTCACATTGGGAAATCTGGAGCCACAATGCAGCATTATGCCTGTACAACAACAACAAAAAAAGTGTCCTATGGGGCTGCCCAGAAACCACAAATGAGCATCAACATGCATAGCACTCGACTGCACCCCAATTTCCTAGACCTCCCTGTGCACTAATGCTCTGTCTAATGCAGCCTGAGGTCAGACGTCATTTCAGACACCCAGACAGCTGGCCGAATATGGAGCAGATTGGAGCTGCGGTGGCCCTCTGCAGTCATCTCTTCCCAACCTGAATTTTTAGGCCTCTGTCCCTATACCTTATCTCAAATGCCTGCATAGGGGGGAACCTGATGCACAAAACAGAACTCCTCCTTCCCCATGGCAAGCAACCTTGCTGTTGGGATGGGGGTCAAAGTAAAAGCCTCAGAGTAGAAGAAACCTGCATGGCCCATGACGCCATGCCCATGCTTGAGGGCCACCTTGGGCACAAACATGCATTTCAACCCTCAGCCTTAGCCCTGTTTTCAAATGAGGCCTCTCTGAAGCTGGAACAAGAGCTCGCATATTGGGCTTGCCATGCCCCTGGGCCCCAATCCAAACCAAATATTGGAGTGTGCGGTCGCCCATACATGGGGCTCTGCTCTGGAATCCCACTTTTGGAGGGACCACTGAGACAGAATAAAGGACTTCTGCCTTCCCACACAATGATCCCAGATGCCTGGGAGCTGGGCCAAATCCCCAGAGAGGGAGAATTGTCCACGGCACATGAAGCAAACTCTACATTCCTCGGCCACACTTGACACAAATCCAGAGACAATAGCCTGAGCTACCGCCTCACACACACCATTATTTCATATCCTGAGGAGCTCCCTCACGTTCTGTAGATCGCCCAGCCATACCCTTGGCCCGAGACCTAAGCTGAATTTGTGTTTTCAGATTTCTGTCCCCACAGCTCTGGCCCACACACCTTCCAGGCTGGGGCATCTGGAGCCACACACAGGACTGTGACTGCCCTCTCGAAGGAAGCTGTGCACATTCCATTGGCCAAAACCCGACAGATTAAGAGAAAACTACAAGGCCTCTGAGGCCATCCCAATTGTGTAGTCCACCCTGGACAAAAAGGCCTCTCTGACACAACCTGAGCAACTACCTCAACTCAGAAATGCAGACAGATGTCCCCAGAGAAAGAAGATTGAACTGGACAGGGACCTAGGCCCTAATCTGAACCCTCACTGAGGTTTGCAGGCATCTCTCCTCAGAGGCCTGGTTTGAATTCCAACATATGGGGGTTTCTTGAGGCACTAAACAGAACACCACTCGTCTCCACATGGGAACCTTGCTATTGGGAGATGTGTAAAACCGTCCAGATTGTAGAAACCAGAAGGGAACCTGAGCCACAGTCACATTCCAGGGTCTCCATGGACACAAACCCGCATTTTGACCCATCAGCATGAGAGTCCATTTCAACTCAGACCCGTGGGTAGTTCGCCCTAGAGCCAGCAGACTGAATATGCCTAGGAGCCAATGGGAATGTGAGGTATGGTTTCCAGGCATCCACCCTTAGACCTGTGCTCTCGAATCTTTCTCTATGGAGCCGCCTTGAGCCATCCATCAGGACTCACCTGTCCCACAGAATGAATCCTTCCTGTTGGAGCAGCTAACAAGCCCCAGAGTGGGAACACCTCCATGGCCTCATGTGGCCACCCTTCCATTCAGGAGACATCATGGTCACAAACTCCAGTCTGAGCCATCATCTGATCCTCGCCCTTATTTCAGATGCTGGAGAACTCGATTCAGCCTCTGAAGAGTGGGCCTGCCTTGCTCTCCGCCCAAAACCTAACTCTAGCTTGTGTTTTCAGACTTCCGTCCTCACACTCCTGGCCCAGCAGACCTTCACATTGGGAATTCTGTAGCCCCAACTCAACCCTGACTGCACACCAGAAGAAACAAATTGCCCCATGGGGCTGCCCAGAAACATAAATGAGGATCTAACTTCACGGCCCTCAACCGCACCCCAATTTCCTAGGTTGCCCTGTGAACTAATGCTCTGTCTGACACAGCCTGAGCCCAGACCTCCCGTCAGACACCCAGAAAGCTGGCCGCATATGCAACAGATAAGTCCCCCCATGGCCCTCTGCAATCATCTCTTCCCAAACTGGGTTTTCAGGCCTCAGTCCCTAGACCTTATTTCAAATCCCTGCATAGGGGGCAACCTGATGCACAAAACAAAACTCCTCCTTCCCCATGGCAAGCAACCTTGCTGTTGGGATGGTGGACAAAGTCAAACCCTCAGAGTAGGAAAAACCTGCATGGCCCATGAGGCCACACCCATGCCTAAGGGCCGCCTTGGGCACAAACACACATTGTGACTGTCAGCCTTAGCTCTGTATTCAAATGAGGCCTCTCCGTAGCTGGACCAAGAGCCCACATATCAGGCTTGCCATGCCCCTAGGCCCCGATCCTAACCAAAGTTGTTGTTTTCCAGTCGCCCGTCCTGGGGATATGCTCTGGAATCCCTCTTTTGGAGGGAATCCTGAGACAGAAAACAAGACTCCTCCCTTCCCACACATTGGCCCCAGACGATTGGGAGCCTGGGAAAATCCGCAGAAAAGGAGAATCGTCCATGGCCCATGACCACCCCTATATTCCTCAGCCATCCTTGACACAAAATCCAGAGACAAAAGCCTGAACCACCGCCTCACACTCTCCCTTATTTCATATGCTGAGGAGCTCCGCTCATGCTCTGTACATCGGGCCTGCCATACCCTCGGTCTGAAACCTAAGCCGAGTTTGTGTTTCTAGAATTCTGTCCCCCCAGCCCTGGCCCACAGACCTTCCAGCCTGGGGCCTCTGGAGCCACACCACAGTACTGTGCCTGCCCTCTTGATGGAAACTGTGGGAATCCCCTTGGTCACAAACCTACGGATTAGGAGAAAACTACAAGGCCCTTAAGTCCATCGCAATTGTGTAGTCCATCCTGGACATAAAGGCATTTCTGACACAACCTGAGCAACTACCTCCACTCAGACGTGCAGACAGATGTACCCAGAGGCAGAAGACTGAACCGGACATGCCACTAGCCCCTAATCTGAAACCTAACTTAGGTTTCCAGGCATCTATCCCTAGAGGCCTGGTCTCAAAAACCAGCATATGGGGGTTTCCTGAGGCACCAAACAGAACACCTCTCGGCTCCACATGGGAACTTTGCTATTCAGAGCTGTGTAAAACCCTCCAGATAGGAGAATCCTGCAGGGCCCCTGAGCCACTGACACATTCCAGGGTCTCCTTGGACACAAACCCGCCTTATGACCCATCAGCATGAGAGTCCATTTCAACTCAGCCCGCTGGGTAGCTCGCCCAGAGCCAGCAGATCGAATCTGTCTTGTCCCTAGGAGCCAATGGGAATGTGAGGTGGGGTTTCCAGGCATCCGTCCTTAGATCCATACTCTCAAATCTTTATGTATAGGGCCGCCTTGAACCATCCATCCTTGAGATATCCGGCAGTACTCGCTTGTCCCACAGAAGGAAAACTTGCGGTGTGGAGCATCTCACAACCCACAGAGTGGGAAAAACTCCACGGCCTCATGAGCCCACCCCCTTAGTGAAGGGGCCATCAGGGACACAAAATCCAGCCTGAGCCAACGTCTAATACTCGCCCTTATTACAGATGCAGGAGATCACCATTCAACCTCTGCAGAGTGGTGCTGCCGTGCCCTCGGCCTGAAACCTAACCCTAGATTGATTTTTCAAACTGCTGTCCTCACACTCCTGGCCCCAAAGCCTCCAGATTGGGAATTCTAGAGCCACAATGCAGCACTCTGCCTGCCCACCAGAAGAAAAAATTGCCCTATGGGGCTGCCCAGAAACCCCAAATGAGGATCAACCTGCAGGGCCCTCGACCGCACCCCAATTTCCAAGGCCACCCTGTGCACTAACGCTTTGTCTCACACTGCCTGAGCCCAGACCTCCCATCAGACACACAGATAGCTGGCCGCATATGCAGCACATCAGACCGATCTCTTCCCAACCTGGATTTCCAGGCATCAGAACCATGACCTTATCTCAAATCCCTGCAGATGGGGGAACCGGATGCACAAAACAGAACTCCTCCTTCACGATGGCAAGAAAACTTGCTGTTGGGATGCTGATGGGTGTCAAAGTCAAAGGCTCAGAGTAGGAGAAACCTGAATGGCTCATGATTCCATGTCCATTCTTGAGAGCCGCCTTGGGCACAAACACCCATTGAGACCCTCAGCGTGAGCCCCATTTTCAAATAAGTCCTCTCAGTGGCTGGAACAAAGGCCCGCATATTGGGCTTGCCATGCCTCTAGTCCCCAATCCTAATCAAAGTCCTGGTTTTCTAGTCGCCCGTAGCCAGGGATCTGCTCTAGAATCCCTCTTTTGGAGGAACACCTGAGACAGAAAAAAAGGACTCCTCCCTTCCCACAGAATGACCCCATACTCTTGGGAACCAGGCCAAATCCCCAGAAAGGGCAAATCGTCCGTGGCCCATGAGGCCACCCATACATTCAATGGCCATCCTTGACACAAAATCCAGAGCTAAAAGCCTGAGCTACCATCTCACACTCGCCGTAATTTCATGTCTCCAGGAAAACTTCTTTCGGTCTGTATATCTGTCTTCCATATCCTCGGCCCCAAACCTAAGGCGAGTTTGTGTCAACTCAGCCCCATGGTACTTTGTCCTAGAGCCAGCAGATCGAACCTGCCCTGTTCCTCGGCTGCAATGATAACCTGAGGTGGGCTTTCTGGCATCCATCCATAGAGCTCTGCTACCCAATATTTCCCTAAGGGTTAGCATGAGTCATCAAACAGGACTCCCCCTGTGCCGCACATGGAAACCTTGCCTTTTTGAGCAGCTCACGAGCCCCAGCGTGGGAAAACCTCTATGGCCTCCTAATTCTGCACCTCCATGAGTCCGGCATTATAGACAAAAACTCCAGCGTGAGCGGACATCTGACACTCACCCTTCCTCAGGTGCCAGAGATCTCGAATCAGCCGATGCACTTTGGAACTGCCATGCCCTCGGCCCTGAACCTAACCCTAGCTAGTGTTTTCAGACATCTGTCCTCACACCCCTTGCCCGCAAGCCCTCCATATTAGGAATTCTGGAGCCACAGGCAGCATTCTCGTTGCCCACCAGAAACCCCATATGAGGATCAACCTGCACTGTTCACGAGGCACTCCAAGATCCTAGGCGACCCTATGCACTAATGCTCGGCCTGACACAGCCTGAGCCCCAACCTCCTGTAAGCCATTGAGATAGCTCGCCGCATTTCCAGCAGAAGGTATCTGACAAGACCCATGACCATCTTCTCTAGCCAACCTGGGTTTTCAGGCCTCTGAACCTAGACATTATCTCAAATCCCTGCATATGGCGAAACCTGATGCACAAATCAGAACTTCTCCTTCCCCATGGCAATAAACCGTGCTGTTGGAATGGTGTCAAAACTTCACAGTAGGAAAAACCTGCATGGCTCATGAGGCCACGCCCATGCTTTAGGGCAGCCTTGGGCACTGACACATGTTGGGATCCTCAGAATGAGCCCCGCTTTTTCAATAGAGCTTCTCATTGACTGGACCAAGATCCCGCATATCAGACTTGCCATGCTCCTAGGCCCCAATTCAAGCCAAAAGTTGGGTTTTCCAGTCGCCCGTATCCAGGGCTCTGCTCTGGAATCCCTCTTTTGGAGGGATACCTGAGACAGAAAACAGGACTCCACCCTTCCCACAGAATGTCCCCAAACTCTTGGGAGCCGAGCCAAATCCCCAGAGAGGGAGAACGTCCATGGCCCATGAAGCCACCCTACATTCCATGGCCATGATTAACACAAAATCCAGAGCTAAAAGCCAGAGATACCGCCTCACACTCGCCCTTATTTCAACTCCCAAAGAGCTCCCCTCATGGTCTGTAGATCGGGCCTGCCATACCCTCAGCCCAAAACTTAAGCTGAGTTTGAATTCCCAGATTTCTGTCCCCACACCCCTGGCCCACACACCCTCCAGCCTAGGGTCTCTGAAGCCACACCGCAGGACTGTGCCTGCCCTCTTGAAGGAAACTCTGCCCATCCCATTGGCCACAAACCTACAGATTTGGAGAAACCTGCAAGGCCCCTGAGGCCATCCCAATTGTGTAGTTCACCCTGGACAAAAAGGGATTACTGACATAACCTGAAAAACTACTTCCACTCAGACAGGCAGACAGAGGTCCCCAGAGACAGAAGATTGAACCGGAAATGCCTCTAGGCCCTAATCTGAACCCTAGCTTAGGTTTTCAGGCATCTATCCCCAGAAGCCTACTTTCAAATACCAGCATTTGGGGTTTACTGAGACAAAAAACATAACACCTCTTGTCTCTACATGGGAACCTTGCTATTGGGAGATGTGTAAAATCCTCTGGGTAGGAGAGTCCTACCACATTCTGAGGCCCCTGAGCCACCACCACATTCCAGGGTCTCCATGGGCACCAACCCGCATTATGACCCATCAGCATGAGAGTCCATTTCAACTCAGCTCCCTAGGTAGTTAGCCCCAGAGCTATCAAATCGAATTTGCCTTGTCCCTAGGAGCCAGTGCGAATGGGAGGTGGTGTTTCCAGGCATCTGTCCTTTGAGCCATTCTCTCCAATCTTTCTGTATGGGGCAGCCTTGAGCCATCCAACAGGACTTGCCTCTCCCGCAGAGGAAAACCTGGATGTTTGGAGCAGCTCAGAACCCCCAGAGTGGGAAATCCTCCATGAACTCATGAGGCCACCCTTCCATTCAGGAGTCATCATGGTGGCAAACTCCAGATGAGCCAACCTCTGAAACTCGTCCTTACTTCAGATGCTGGAGATCACAAATCAGCCTCTGCAGAGTGGGCCTGCTGTGCCTTCCACAGGAAACCTAAGCCTAGCTTCTGTTTTCAGACTTCAGCCTTCACTGTCCTGGCCCAGAAGCCCTTCACACTGGGAATTCTGGAGTCCCAACACAGCACTGTGCCTTGTGCAACTGAAGAAAAAAGTGCCCCATGGGGCTGTCCAGAAACCCCAGAAGCGGATAAATCTTCACGGCCCATGACCACTCCCCAATTTCCTAGGCCGCCCTGTGCACTAATGCACTGTTTGAAACAGCCTCAGCCCAGACGTCTCATCATAAACCCAGACAGCTGGCTGCATATGCAGCAGATTGGACCTGCTATGGACCTCTGCCATCATCTCTTCCCAACCTAGGTTTTCAGGCATCTGTCCCAAGAACTTCTCTCAAAGCACTGTATATGGGGGAACCTGATGCACAAAACAGAAGTCCTCCTTCCCCATGGCAAGAAAACTTTCTGTTGGGATGGGGGTCAAAGCCAAACCCTCAGAGTAGGAGAAACCTGCATGGCCAATGAGGCCACGCCCATGCGTGAGGGCCGCCTTGGGCACAAACACGCATTGTGACCCTCAGCCTGAGCCCTGTTTTTAAATGAGAACTCTCGGTAGCTGGACCAAAAGACCACATATTGGGCTTGCCATGCTCCTAGGACCCAATACGAACCAAATTTGGGATTTTCCAGTCATCATTACCTGGGGCTCTGCTCTGGAATCTATCTTTTGGAGGGACCCCTGAGACAGACAACAGGAATCCTGCCTTCCCACACAATGACACAAAATGATTGGGAGCCGGGCCAAATCCCCAGAGAGGGAAACTCGTCCATGGCCCATGAGGCCACCTCTACATTCCTCGGCCATCCTTGACACAAAATCCAGAGACAAAAAGCCTGAGCTACCGCCTCACACTTGCCCTTCCTTCATATCCTGAGGAGCTCCCCTAATGGTCTGTAGATCAGGCCTGCCATACCCTTGACTCCAAACGTAAGCCGAGTTTGTGCTTTCAGGCTTATGTCCCCACAGCCCTGGCTCACACACCCTCCAGGGTGGGGCCTCTGGAGCCAAACTTCAGGACTGTGCCTGCCCTCTCAAAGGAAACTGGGCCAATTCCATTAACCACAACCCTTCAGATTAGGAGAAACCTACAAGTCCCCCGAGGCCATCCCATTTGCACAGTACACCCTGGACAAAAAGCCATTTCTGACACAAGTGGAGCAACTACCTCCACTCACACATGCAAACAGATGTCCGCAGAGACAGAAGATTGAACCGGACATGCCCCGAGGCCCTAATATGAACCCTTGCTGAGGTTTGCTGGCAACTCTCCCCCGAGGACTGCTGTCGAATACCAACATATGGGGTCTACTGAGACAGAAACAGAACACAGAACACCTCTCGTCTCCACATGGGAAACTTGCTACTGGGAGCTGTGTCAAACACTCCGGGTAGGAGAATCCTATAGGGTCCTTGAGCAACCACCACATTTCAGGGTCTCTATGGACACCAAACCGCATTATGACCCATCAGTATGAGAGTCCATTTCAACTCAGCCCCCTGGGTAGCTCGCCCCATAGCCAGCAGTTCGAATCTGCCTTTTCCTTAGGAGCCAGTTGGAATGCGAGGTAGGGTTGTAGGCATCTGTCCTTTGAGCCCTGCCCTCAAATTGTTACATATGGCACAGCCTTGAGCCATCCCACAGGAATCTCCTGTCCCACAGAAGGAAACCTTGCTGTTTGAAGCAGCTCACAACATCCAGAGTGGGAAAACGTCCATGGCCTCATGATGCCACCCTTACATACAGGAGCCATCATGGTCGCAAACCCCAGCCTGAGCCAACGTCTGATACTCGCCCTTACTCAGATGCAGGAGATCTCGATTCAGCCTCTGCAGAGTGGACCTGCCGTGCCCTCAGCCCAAAACATAATCCTATTTTGTGTTTTCAGAGTTCTGTCCTCACACTCCTGGCCCACAAGCCCTCCAGATTTGGAATTCTGGAGCCACAACACGGCACTCTGCCTGCCCACCAGAAGAAAAACGTTGCTCTATGGGGCTGCCGAGAAACCCCAAATGAGGATCAACCTCCACGGCCCTCAACTGCACCTGAATTTCATAGAATGCCCTGGGCACTAATGCTCTGTCTGACACTGCCTGAGTCCAGACCTCTCGACAGACACCCAGACAGCTGGAAGCATATTCAGCATATTGAACCCGCCATGGCCTTAGGCCATCATTTCTTCTGAACCTAGGTTTTCAGGCATCTGAACCTAGACCTTATCTCCAATCCCTGCACAGGGGGGAACCTGATGCACAAATCAGAACTCCTTCTTCCCTATGGCAAGAAACCTTGCTGTTGGCATGGTGTCAAGCCTTCAGGGTTGGAGAAACCTGCATGGCCCATGAATTCATGCCCATGCTTGCGGGCCTCCTTGGGCACATAGACACATTGTGACCCTCAGCTCGAGTCTGTTTTCAAATAAGGCCTCTCAGTGGCTGGACCAAGAGCCCACATACGGAGCTTGCCATGCCCCTAGGCACCAATATTAACCAGAGTTTGGGTTTTCCAGTCGCCCATACCCAGTGCTCTGCTCTGCAATCCCTCTTTTGGAGGGACATCTGAGGCAGAAAACAAAACAGGACTCCTCCCTTCCCACAGAATGACCCCAAACTCTTGGGATCTGGGCCAAATCCGGAGAGAAGGAGACTCGTTGATGGCCCATGAGGCCACCCCTTCATTTTACGTCCATCCTGTTAGGGTCCGAAATCAAAGGTGTGAGACTGATACAGAGCGAAGGTCAAGCAAAGCTTTATTTCGCGCCAAGTATCGAGAATCAAACTGATGTGTCAGGGCCGTCTCTTGCATAGAGATGACCCCTCCCAGCCTCACAGACTAAGTTTTATAGAGGTACTTTAGCCAGGCTATACACAGGTGACCAATGGCAATACACACAAAAAACTGCACAGGCATGTTTGGTCACACACGGCTGGCCAATTGAATTATAATTCACCCTAGTAGATATATGCGTGCCCCACTGATTGGGTGTCTCTACCTGGCCTGACCCACCCTTGTATCTGGGTTTTGCTACCTGGTACTAGTAGCTAGGGAGACAGTATGCATGCCCCACTGATTGGCTGTCTCTACCTGGCCTGACCCGCCCTTGTATCTGGGCTTTGCAATCAAGTTCCTCTGGGAGGGGCAGGGTCAATCTAAGTTTACTGCATAGTGTCAATCTGAGTAAGGCCCTGGTTTCCAGGATAGAAAGTGGGGAGAATGGTGGATGCTTCCCAAGAGGCACAGGGTGTACGGTGGGATAGTTTGGGAAATAACTTGTCCACACCACATCTCTGTATGTTTGGTTGAAAGAAAGCACTAAAAGAAAGCAAGCCATATTTATGGATTCCTTTGCTTACACTAACCATAAAACATTTTAGACAATTTGAAAACTATCAGTCAGCATATCTGTATCCTCTTTTCCCAGTCAGATGACATCAACTTATATTAACAGCTTATTTTTTACTTATTAGGAGAAGATGGTGTCATATATTGAACTCTTAATGACTCTACAAAAATCCTTGTAGAACTAACAGATGGATTAAGTACTAAACTTAAGGACACAGATTCTATATACAAAAATGAGTTTCATCTCTATACACGAATAACATGCTATCAAGGACAGAAATTAAGAAAATAGTTTGTTATTGATAATCACTCAAAAAGAATAAAATACATAGTAATTATTTTCATCCGAAGGTGCTAGACCTGCATGCTGAAAACTTAAATCATTAATGAAAGAATTTGAAGGAGACAGAATTAAGTCTGGAGACATCTCATGCTAATGGAGCCCTAGAATATATGTAATCCAAAGGTTCACACTGCATAAACAATCTAAATATTCAGTGCAAATACCATCAAGATCTAATGGCATTTTTAGAAATAAAACCAATAATCCTACAATGATATGATGTATCACTGTGAATGTGAATAATACCACAAAAGGCCCTGAATAGGCAAAGCCATCTGGAGAAGAAACAAACCTGGAGGCATCATGCTTTCTGAATTCAAAGTGTATTACAAAGATGTAGAAATGGAAATCGTATGGTATCGTCCTACAGACAAACACACAGATCACTGGAACAGAGTAGAAAACCCAGGGAAAAAACCCACACATATGTAGTCAATTGATTTCCAACAAAAGCTACAAGAATGTAAAATAGAAAAGCAACAGTCTCCATAATAAGTGGCTTTGGAAACACTGGGTAACCTCAAGTAAAGCAGTGCAGCTGAATGTCTATCCCTCACGATCCACAATAACGAAGTCACAATGTGGCAAGGACTTCAACAGAAAAGCTACACCCATAAAATACCTAGCTGGAAATGGGGCAGAATGTTTTTAACACTCCTGCCTTTTTATAATAAGCTCCATGACCAAAATTTGAACTCCAGATTCTGAGATCTAGAGTCAGATGCTGTGCTGACTAAGCCAGTCAAGAACCTATTAAAAGTATGTGGCACAGAGGTGTTAGAATAGATCTATTCATTCATTCCCTTAACACATTTTTTTGGAAGACTGTTTCTTGAGTTCCTTCTTGACGCTGAGTTTTGGATTTGATATCACAAGCAAAGGCTACAATGAAAGATAAACAACTGGGACCTCATCAAACTAAAAGCCTTCTGTACAGCAAAGGAAATCTCCAGTCATCAACATATTGAAAAGACAACATACTGAAAAGGGGAAAATATTTGCAAACTACCTAACTGATAAATGTCTCATACCCAAAATATTGAAGAACTCATGCAACTCAATAACACAAAAACAGATAGCAGTTACAAGATGAGCAGAGTTCAGACTAGATATTTTTCCAAGGAAAACACACAGAGGGCCAACAAATACATGAAGAGATGTTCACCACCACTGATCACCAGGGAAATGCAAATCAAAGCCCAAAATGATTCACCTGTCACCTGTCACTTTTCACCTGTCAGAATGACTAGTATCCAGAAGAAAAAACACGTATTTTGGCCAAAATATGGAGGAAAGGGAACTGTGACTTATTGGTGGAAATGTCAACGGGCTCTGTTGGTAGGACTGTAAATGGGTGCAGCCATTATGGAAAACAGTGTCAAGTTTTCTCAACAAAATTCAACATAGGGGCACCGGCTGACACAATCAGAAGAGTGAGTGACTCTTGATCTTGGGGTCATGAGGTTGAGCCCCACATTGGGGGTAAAGAATACTTTAAAAAATGGATATTGAACAACCATATCATCCAACAATTCTCTTCTTATGTATTAGAATGAAGTGAAGTCTTCTCTCTTCTATGGTGAAGGTGTGTAGAGGTGCCTGGGTGTTGTCAGCTGTTAAGCATCTGCCTTTGGCTCAGGTCATGATACCAGGGTCCCAGAACTGAGCCCCACATTGGGCTCCCTGCTTGGTGGAGAGTCTGATTCTCCCTCTTCCACTCCCCCTGCTTGTGCTCTCTCTCTCTCTGTGTCCTTCTCTCTGTCAAATATATAAATACAATCTAAATTAATAAAATAAAATGAAGGTGTATAGTTTGATGTGCCCAGCTGTTTCATTCCAGCACTGAGAGTCTCTGTTTCTTTGAAGTAGACTGGGAAGGGTCCTGGCCACCAATCTAAGGTTTAAAGTCTCAGGTCAACTGCCCTCCAGAGCTCTACTCAAACCCTGAGAAGTTAGCTCTCAGTCTATTCCCCATGTACCCACAGCTCTGTCTTCCCCAATCTGTCAAGACCCAGTCCACCACACCCTGGGGACTTGACATAGCTTGTGGTTTGGCTGACCCAGGGCTTGCTGAGTCAGCACTGGGCCCAAAGCTATGTCCTGAGCTGTGCCCTAAAAACATGCCTGGGTCACAAACCTACTACTTACTTAGCAGAATGCTCGCAGAAGCACAGGCACCCAACCTGTATACTTGCTGATCAGGGAGCATCTCCCAGCCATTGCAGCCCCACTGTATCCAACAAGCCATCAGGTGTTCCATGCAAATTCCTTCCACTCTAGACGCTCAAACAGTCGAGACCCTCACCAGCAGGTGAGAACAGGTTAAGTCACATGCACATGATCACCAACATCTTGCTGGCTTTAAGTCTTCTGCTACTCATGCAGATATTTCCTTCCCAGCTAAGCAGTATCAGGAATTAAGGACACTCTACTGAGTCTTCTGATCTTGAAACCTTAGACCCTTCATCTATCACATGGTCTGATGTGCCTGGTGTCTGCATTCTTCCACCAGAAATCTTTTCTTCATAAGGTCCAGCCCTTGGCTCTGAGTGCTACATTCACCCATGGAATCCACCAGGCAACTCCCTTGATCCTTAGAGCCTCCCTGTTGTTGGCATGTGAACAATAATCTGGCGTTTATGGATTTCTAGGAGTTTCTGGAGTGAATAAGTGAAATATATCAGTCCAGCTGTCTCAGACTTTGTTTCGTGGAGGGAAACATTGGCACTGACAGGGCAAATAAAATCCATTCAAGTGCAACCTATTTCATATATATACATGATCAAAAAGGAAACTTCAATCCATAATTTGTCTCATTTTATATTTATATTTATCCAAAATGATGATTTAGGTTTGTTTCCTTCAAATGGTCCACATAACAGAGCAAGAGGGTATTTTAAGTAGTCAATTTGAACAGAACCTTAAATGGCGGTTTTCCTCTCCCATCGCTGAGCTTTTCTGCCTCCAACATGAAACACATAGCCTATTCTTTCTACCTCTTTGGAAGAAAGCCAGGTGCCCATCTTAATGCTCAATCCCCGAAGAAAATCTTTTTTTTTTTTCTTTTTTAATTTTTTTTTTTTTTTGGTATAGTGTCTTCTGGTAATCACGCAGAAACCATGGCTGGCCCAGGTGAAGAAGACAGACTACCCCCTAGGGAGATGCATTTCCAATTTTGGAAACATTATGTGAAGTGAAATGTTAGATCCAAATAGGGTAAATTTGGAGTGAATTTTCTTCAACTCCTTCCACACCTGGGTGTGGGATATGACTGCCCTAGGGCCTGACTGCCACAGCAAGTAGCACTGCTCCAGAACTCCAGACTTTGAAGACTATGGGAGGATTAACTCTAAATCTGCCTGTAATTGGAAGAGTTTTGGAGTGAGGGAAGGAGAAACAGTGAAGAATCAGTGTGGAAAATACCCATTGGATGCTAAAAGTACTTGAATGCTGAGCAAGGACTGGGCCTGATGTCTTGCACATGGCATGTGCCCCCCACAGGGGGCTCCAGAGCAAGGACTAAAGCCACAGTTGATGCCAAACTCAGAGTAGAAATTTACAGCGCCTTCCAAGCAGTGGAGATGTGAGAGAAAGTGTGGGGTCTTGGACGCAAGGCACCAAAACTTCAGTGCCCAATTTTTCATATGCTGGCCATGTGCCTATGTAGTCTTCAAGTCTCTGTTCCCACACATAGCACACAAATACCATGATGGTGCCTTTTCTTTCCTTATGCTTGATCAAATGCCATGAGAGAAACCTAAAGCTTGCTCAGAAGTGAGGTTTATAGTTAGATGAAGTTATGACTGTCTCATAACAGAGATTCTAAGGTATGGTTTTTGTTCATTTACAACCATGAGAACATGTTTTTCCGTTGTGGTGACATTTCTCCCCAGGATTATTGAGGTTCCACTTAGTGTACAACAAACTCCTGAGGCCCAAGAAGCACAAGCCTTCCCTCAAGAGAAGGCACAGGGTCCAAGTGGATGCTCATTACTAACAATCCTTGACTTGACCTCTGGGCATTACCTGTAGGACTGGCATTTGGAGAAGTACAGTCATCATGATTTGAAAATTTGCCATACTAGCATTTGTAGGAACTTTCACAGTGATGACCCCTTGCCAATGCTTCAGGGGTTCTTTAGATAAACAGAAAACAGAAGGAAAATAAATAGAAAAAGAGATAAATAGGAAGAAAATGAAAACTTCCAGTCTCTTTCTATAAAGCCAGCATTACCCTGGTCCTCACACCAGGCAAAGATTCCATCAAAAAGAAGAATTTCAGACCAATATCCCTGATGAATATGGACACCAAGATCTCAACAAGATCCTAGCTAAAAGGATCCAAAGTACATTAGAAAGATTTTCCTCCATGACCCGGTAGGATTAATCTCTGGTAGGCAAGAGTGGTTCAATATTCACAAATCAAACAATGTGATAGAAAAAAAATCAATAAGAGAAGAGAGAACCACATGGTCCTCTCAATTGATGCAGAAAAAGCATTTATAAAAATACAGCATCTGTTCCTGATCAAAACGCTTCAAAGTAAAGGGATAGAGGGAACATTCTTCAACTTCATCAATCTATTAATGAAAAGCCCACAGTGAATATGATTCTCAATGGGGAAAACTTAACAGCCTTCCCTTTGAAATCAGGAACACAAGAAGGATGCCTAGTCTTGGAACTGTTCTTCAACATAGTACGAGAAGACCTAGAAACAGCAATCAGACAACAAAAATAAATAAAATGTACTCCATTTGGGAAAGAAGAAATCAAACTCTGTCTCTTCACAGATGACACGTTACTTTATATGGAAAACCCAAAAGACTCAACCCCCAAACTACTAGAAATCATATAAAAATTCAGTAATGAGGCAGGATACAAAATCAATGCCCATAAATCAGTTGCTTTCTTATACACTAACCATGAAAATATAGAAAGGGAAATTAGAGAATTGATTCCATTTACTATAGCACCAAGAACCACAAAATACATTGGAATAAACCTAACCAAAAAGGTATAGGATCTGTACAAAAAGAAATAAAGAACACACATGAAAGAAATTGAAGAACAGACAAAAAGATGGAAAAGCATTCCACATTCATGGATCAGAAGAATAAACATTGTTAAAATTTCTGTACTGTACAGAGCAATCTATACTTCAATTCCATCCCGGTCAAAATTCCACTAGCATCTTCAAGGAGCTGGAACAAACAATCCTAAAATTTGTATGGAACCAGAAAAGACCCCAAATTGCTAAGGAAATTTTCAAAAAGAAAAACAAAAGTGGGGCATCACATTGCCTGATTTCAAGCTTTGTTTGTGCTCCCCAAGACAGCATGGTACTGGCCCAAAAACAGACACACAGACAAGTGAAAGAGAGGAGAGAGCCCAGATATAGACCCAAAACTCTATGGTCAAATAGTGTTCAATAAAGCATGAAAAAATATCCAGTGGAAAAAAAAAGACAGTCTCTTCAATAAATGGTGCTGGGAAAATTGGGCAGCTATGTGTAGAAGAATGAAACTTGACCATCCTCTTACACCATACACAAAGCTAAACTCAAAATGGATAAAAGACCTCAACATGAGGCAGGAATCCATCAGAATCCTAGAGGAGAACTTAGGCAGTAACCCCTTTGACATCAGCCACAGCAACTTCTTTCGAGATATGTCTCCAAGAGCAAAGGAAACAAAAGCGAAAGTGAACTTTTGGGACTTCATCAAGATCAAAAGCTTCTGCACAGCAAAGGAAACAGTCAACAAATCAAAGGGGCAACACACGGAATGGGAGAAGATATTCGCAAAGGACACTACAGACAAGGGGCTATTGTCCGAGATCTATAAAGAGCTCCTCAAACTCGACACAGAAAAAAACAGAGAATCTTGTCAAAAAGTGGGCAGAAGACATGAACAGACACTTTTTCAAGGAAGATATATAAATGGCTAACAGAAACATGAAAAAAGGCTCATCATAATTATCATCAGATAGATTCAAATCAAAACCACATTGAGATACCACTTTACACCAGTTAGAATGGCAAAAATTAACAGGACAGGAAACAACACGTGTTGGAGAGGATGTGGAGAAAGGGGACCCCTCCACTGTTGGTGGGAATGCAAGTTGTTGCAGCCGCTTTGGAAAACAGTGTGGGGATGTCTTAAGAAAGTAAAAAGAGGGGTGCCTGGGTGGCTCAGTGGGTTAAGCCTCTGCCTTCAGCTCAGGTCATGATCTCAGGGTCCTGGGATCGAGCCCCACATCGGGTTCTCAGCTCAGCAGGGAGCCTGTTTCCCCCCTCTTTCTGCCTGCCTCTGCCTACATGTGATCTCTCTCTCTCTGTGTCAAATAAATAAATAAAATTTAAAAAAAAAGAAAAATTTAAAAAAAAAAGAAAGTAAAAACAGAGCTTCCCTATGACCCTGCAATTGCACTACTGGGTATACCCCAGTATACAGATACAGATGTAGTGAACAGAAGGGCCATCTGTACACCAATGTTCACAGCAGCATTGGCCACAGTCACCAAACTGTGGAAAGAGAAGAGAAGCCCTTCAAAAGACAATGGATAAAGAAGATATATGGTCCACATATACAATGGAATATTATGCAGCCATCAGAAGGGATGAATATCTAACGTTTATATCAATATGGAGGACTGGAGGAGATTATGCTAAGGGAAATAAGTCTAGCAGAGTAAAGCAATTATTATATGGTTTCACTTACTTGTGGTGCCTAGGAAATTACATGGAGGACATTAGTAGAAGAAAAGGGAAAGTGAATTGCGGGAAATTGGAAGAGGAGACGAAGCATGAGAGACTGTGGCTCTGAGAAACAAACTGTGGGTTTTGGAGGGGTGGGGATTGGGGGATAAGTGAGCCTGGTCATTGGTATTAAGGAGAGCATGTATTGCATGGAGCACTGAGTGTGGTGCATAAATAATTGATGTTGGAACTCAGAAAAATTTAAATTAAATTTAAAAAATAAATTTTTTTATTTTATTTTATAAAAAAAATTTAGTTACTATAGGAATCTTAATAAAATATGAATAGTGAAAAAATACATTTTATTTAAAATGTAATAATGTTGCTATTTTATATGTTTATGACATTTAAAGCAAAGCATGCATAACCTACATTCTCCTTTTGATAAAAATTACCTCACTTATCGCCTTAATAAAAATAAACTTCCTAGATTTCTACTCTACAGAAAGTTACTTCAGATTTCAGTCATCAGAAAAAGGGCGTATTTACAAGGACAGCAGTAGAATATTTATGAGAAGACTTTCCATTGTAGCTTTTTTTTTTTCTATATTGCCCTTTTACCACAGAGGATCTCAGAGAGAAGACACTGAGAACCCAGAGTGATTCTAATTGGTTCTCAGATGTTAGTCAAAATGAAATCTTAAATATCCTCTTTTAGAGCATAGGGAGGTCATTCACTTAATAAAACATGCCTGAATAATATCACTTTAAAATATTTTTTTAGGGACACCTGTGTGATTCAGTCATTAAGTGTCTGCCTTTGGCTCAGATCATGATCCCAGGGTCATGGGATCAAGCCCCACATCGGGCTCCCTGCTCAGTCGGAAGCCTGCTTCTCCCTCTCCTGCTCTTGCTTGTAATCCCTCTATGGTTATCTCACTCTGCCAAATAAATAAATTATGTATATAACTATATTGATATGTAGATAGATATAGATATAGATAAATATATATTTTAAAATTTGCAAGTTGACACGGTTCTAAAAAACTTTCAGGGATGAGTCAAATTTAAAACAATGTAAAATAGAGCTTCCTTATGACCCTGCAATTGCACCACTGGGTATTTACCCCAAATATAAAGATGTAGTGAAAAGAAGGACCACACGTACCCCATTGTTCATAGCAGGAATGGCCAAAGTTGTCAAACTGTGGAAAGCACCAAGATGCCCTTCAATGGACGAATGGAAAAGGAAGATATGGTCCATATACACTATGGAGTATTATGCCTCCATCAGAAAGGATGAATATCCAACTTTTGTATCAACATGAACGGGACTGGAAGAGATTATGCTAAGTGAAATAAGTCAAGTAAAGAGAGTCAATTATCATATGGTTTCACTTATATGTGGAGCATAAGGGATAACACAGAGGACATGGGGAGATGGAGAGGAGAAGGGAGTTGGGGACATTGCACGGGGAGATGAACCATGAGAGACTGTGGATTCTGAAAAGCAATCTAAGGGTTTTGGAGTGACAGGGGTGGGACGTTAGGTGAGCCTGGTGGTGGGTATTATGAAGGGCACGCATTGCATGGAGGAAGGGTGTGGTGCATATGCAATGAATTCTGGAACACTGAAAAGTAATTTAAAATTTTTTTTAAAAGGAGATAGGAGACTCTATCTTAGGACTGTTCCTAGGCAAAACCAGAGCAGGCGTCCCCAGGGGTGATCAGGGGGTCCAGGCCCACCCAGATATCTCTAATAGGCTGGGTTGGGGCCCTTTAATTCAGGAAGCATTCAGGAAGTCTCACTCATCACAGGCGATCCTCTAGGAGCTGACCGCGAACCCTGAACAGAACAGACAGCACCCCAGTGCTCCAGACAAGTTAGGGACAAACAGTGACACTGGACAAGATGAGAGTTAACATCCACAGGACATTTTATGTAATGACCCCTGGCTTCCACTAGATATGGGTGTTGCAGCACCTGGGTGTCTCAGGGGGTTAAGCCTCTGCCTTCAGTCTCGGGGTCCTGGGTCAAGCCCCACATCGAACCCCACATTGGGCTCTCTGCTCGGTGGGGAGCCTGCTTCCCCCTCTCTCTCTGCCTGTCTCTCTGCCTACTTGTGATCTCTCTCTCTCTCTGTCAACTAAATAAATAAAACCTTTTTTAAAATGTTTAAAAAATAGATATAGGTGTATTTTCTCCAGTTATGATGAGGTCGGCAGAGTCTAGGAGCAGCAGAATATGTGAGTGAGCTATGGCTGAAGCATGAGGGAATTCTCTCACCCCTTTGGAAGAGAGGGAACTGTGAGTTGGAGGACTCTTGGATGCTCATCCAACACATCTGTGATTCCTCCTTAAGAGTGAGGATTTGAGAGTTCTTTCTGGAGAAAGGAAGGGTCCCAGGGGTATTGTGGATGTGGGCATCTTTGCTGAGCAGAGTAGGGTGGAGGACAGCTTTAGCCCTAAGGAAGTCATTCCCCACCCACCCCTCTCCCAGCCCTGACTCTACAACAATCCACGGACTCATAACTGAGGCTGTAGGAAACATCTCACTTAGCAATCTGTTGGAACCTGGACTCTGTGTTCTCAGAGGGTGCTCAGAAGACTCAGTGAGAGCTCAGGGACCAACCATCACCCTGTGGGAGAATAGTGTCAGTGGAAGGAGACCCACTTGTGGCAAATAGTGAAAGAGGCAGGACAAGGGCAGAGGAGATAACATTTGAGGTATAGGGAGGGTCTTGGAAAGGCCTAGCTAGAGACAGAGTCCCTTAGTTCCCTCCTTGGTTGGATCTTCACAGCAGAGTGGCATGTGCAGTGAGGGTAATTAAGAGGCCAGATACCACCCCTCCCTGGGCACATGCAGTTGAATTCTGTGGCAAGTGGACAAGGACACAGACTGAGGAGTGTGTCCATATCCCCTAAGAAGGACAGAAATGCTCATAAGATTGATCATGACTTACACTCACAGAGACTTTTTGCACCTTGTCATCTATGACAAGACCTGTCTCAGGCAGGACTGCTAGATCACAGGTGGACAAAGACTAGGACTGGTCTCGGACAGGAGCTGGAAGCCCAGGGACCCAGGTTCCCTGGGATATTTGTTTGGGAGGGTGGCCTGTCCTCTTACTCCTCTGACTAACAGTCTCTTCCCAGAGCCATCTCCTCCATCTTGAACACATGGTTAGAACAATAGCCCAATTTTTTGTCCAGCCACCTGAATTTCCCAGTCTGAATATGCTGCTGGCATACCTGGGGTTCAATATGCAAGGCTCAGATTTGGATCACCATGCCCATCTTCTGCTCTCCCAGCTGCAACATGTTGAGCCCACGGAGACAGAGTCTGGGTGTGAGAAGGGTTGGACTTACTGATGTGGGCCTGTGGAGGGAGCTGGGTTGACCACACTGACCAAGCTTAGAATACACTTAGGGAGAGAGCAGTGAGTAGTCTCAGATCCCTGTCCCCATAGTATTTAGTCAGGGAGACCTTCCAGGGATTGGTTTTTAGACATAGAAGACATTCAGTGCTGGGAAAAGCTTCCTTTATTGAGAAGGGACATGGGAAGTCAATCATGCTGATGATACTTGCTTTTCAAGGAGCTACAGCACTAATCCCAGAGAAAGATCCTGAACCACCTCAGGAATTCGCCCCAGCTACCACTGAAGCGCCCGCTGTATCTTCAGACACAGCTGGCCCACCCCATCCCTGGTGCTGGATCTTGACCCTCAGCAAGAGCAGTGGCACCACCTTCCCTGTTGGAGACAGTCCAGGTGGTAGTCAGGGCTCCAAGTCACTCTCCTGAGATGGAAGAACTGTTAGCCCCTTCACCTGACCCGAAGGTCCAGCATGGATCTGCCCATGCTCCTTTTTCGTTCCTGAAGGGCTCGAGCCAGCACTTGTCTCAGTGGAATAACCAGACTCAGCCTCCCAGCTGCAGCTCGTGCTGGCTGGAACCTCAAGGACGGGGTTCCTTGCCCTCTTTGTAATTTTTGTGTTTTGTATACACTTGTAAAATGGCTTCATTGATTTGTTCGTTAAATAAAGTAGCATTAGAGTTTACTTAAAAGTTTACTCTGGTCCTTTTCAATGGTATATTGAGGTGCCTTTAAGTACTTTAAGTGTGTTGCACAATTAATTACTTGTGGAACATTTCCATCACAGAGAAGCCTGGGCTACTTATCACTCACTGCTCATTACTACATCCCAGTCCCTGGAACCACTGCTCTTTACTCTGTCTCTGGTACTATACCTCATCTGGGATTTTCATGTGACTTGAATCCTACAATATGGATCCTACAATATGGACTTCTCTGTCTGGCTATAGAATATAAGATTATATATATATATATATATATATATATATATATATATATATATGTAAAAAAATATATTATATAATTTTTTCATTGTTTTATAAAAGTAACATTTTATTACAAACATGTTCCTGAAAGAAGAACTGTCATCATGGGAAGCCCCAAAATAAGCTACTCTCATTATCTGGGGTAGTGTTCCCTTTCATAGGGATATCTTGAATGGCAGAAACGGGAGAAAAGTCTGGGTCCATGAGACACCTTTAAATTCTTTCATTCTCCTGCATACCTCATGTTTACATTATTCTAGTGGGCAATTTATAAAAATTATTAAAATCACATCTTAAATTGTCCCATTTTATTACTAACAAATCAGGTAATAGAGTAAACAGTTCTTTAGTTTTAAACCAGAAGGTGTTTATGTAGTAAATAATGATTTAAATCTGACAAAAGGAAGACAAGATCCTTCTCCAAGAAATAATCGCCTGTAATGGATTTTCTCTGAATTCCAATGATTTTCCCTCTGGGTTGTGTGTGTGTGTGTGTGTGTGTGTGTGTGTGTGTGTGTGTGT